>CAFUXE010000513.1:270621-299967 GCA_903364295.1 Serranus cabrilla
ATATAAGAGAGGTTAAAATGTCATGGGGAGACACATTAAGCAAAGTTACAGCTTTTCAAGTTTCTCTGCGACCCTGAACTGAGTTGTAAAATGTTTCAATCTTCTCCAGCTGGAGCTGAGCAAAAGTAACACATAACAATGTGCCTCCATGCAGGTTTATACCAAGTTCCCATTATATCACACACACATACACTTATCCTTTCAATCCAGTACAGTGTCAACTCCAGTACTAATGAATACAATTCACTCCCGAACATTTGAATAGAGCAGAAAGTGGTTTTCAAAATATCCTTTCACACAAGTGTGACACCAAAAATAAGTCTGAAAGAGGATTACTGGTACACATTTTTCTTACCATATTCGCTGCCACATTTTCAGCAAAGTAATAAATGTTGGCTACCCTCATGTCAAAAACAATTGAAACAAAAAATCAAACAAATAAAGACAGCTGCAGGGCCGAGTGACTGACTCGAGACCATAGACTGGAGGACTCCCTGTAGTCCTCGGCCCTTGTTTCATTCAAGACTTGGATTTAATAAAGTGCACCAATAATCTAAAAGTAATGAGCAGAGAATGTGTGCAACACTCATAAGACAGATGCAGTTTAATGAGGTTAAACGCAAGCTTGTATAACATTTGCAAAACAACCTCCTCTGTGTCCACAAGCGCTAATTAAAGCCCCTGGGAGTTTTCTTATTACCAAACAAAGATGATATTTAGATCTACATCAAGAGGAAGACCGTCACACATACCTCAGCAACAACAGCTAGAAATATCTAGATTAGGGCTGAATGAAATATTTCATCATGACAAATTGTATGATTGTCCATAGTTAATCACAAATTAATCACACGTGTTTTTCACAGAGTATTTGATACTCTTATCAACATGTGACTGGAAAAATATGATTGTATTATGCAAACGTATGTAGATTTATTACTGGAAATCAATTAGCAACACAGTAGTGAGAGGGCAATGCATGTATTCATAGAACGGATACTAATATAGAACAAAATAATATTTCCCACCGCTGGTGAAACAAACCTGTTGAGTAAAAAAAGCGTACAGTTGTGTATCTTCTTGTGTATAGCATGTTATCATCAGCTCACCTGTGTCGAAGCAGGATGCTCCAATTGCGATGTCATCAAGAGCGACATCAGCACTGGAGCCTTTTCCCCACATAGCTGTCACCTTGACGTAGAACCTGGAGCGAAGCAAATATCATGTGTGTATTTAGACAAAAGCCTTGTGACGGCCACAGCTGCTACCACACAGCTGATTTGATTTCAGGAGACCTTTTGTACACACTACAGCTTTCTAAAGGTTACACTAAATCATTCATTTTCTCCTCACTGCCTTTGGTTTAGCTTTTCATTCATAGTTTGGATTTTCTTTTATCATTTCTTTGGAGTATGTCAGGTTATTATTGCTTTTTGCTTAGGTTGATAAAAAAAACATTTTTGGAAATATTTTTTTTTTACCCCTTTCTTGCTATAATAGTTTGATCAGTTAGTCAAGCTATGTTTGGTCTGCATTAAGTAGGTTTAGTGTGATAAGTTCTGTTTAGTTGACCTCTGTAAAGGGCCCAGAAAGTCATTGCTAATTTTGTTAGTATGTTGATTTCATTTTTTTCTCAATAAAACCTACTTTTGCAAACCCACCTGTGACTCCTAATACCCACCACCTCGGCCCCATCATATACATTAGAAGTAGTTGTTTTATTTGTAGAACAAAGGTGAATATCACGGAACTTGATATGAAAACAGATCTGTGTTTTAAATGTCAGCAAGGACAATCAGGTGGGTACAGTTTTATGATCGAGCTAACCTTTCCAAGAGAGACCATAACTGACTCTTTTGCAGTAGCACGTCAGTGTTACATAATCATCTTCTCCTCTACCCTTCATTTTACGCACCCATGGTGAAGGCCAATTAGCTGCAGGGCAACATCTTCCCAGTCGTCCGTCCACTGATCATTTCTCTCCCAGACCAGTGGTGCAGTACTGGTCCCATTCTCCTCAATAGATACCAGCAATGAGCCATTAAAGTTCCCATACAAGTACAGAGAGAAACGCATCTGTACAGAAAAACAGGCACAATTATTGCAAGGAGTTAGCATACAGAAAGAGCAACCAAACAGTGAGAAGGGAATGACAACATATCAACAAAATTATTAAACTTTTGCACCAGCCTAAATAACTGACCTGGCAGGAAGTAGTAGAGACAGGAGGAGGGAAAAAGGAGCTCTGAATGGAGGCCTCTCGAAGAGAATTACTCTCTCTTACCTGCAGAAACAAGAAGTGCCCTGGGGCGCACAATAAATGTTACACAGCAGAACACCCAACCATTGAAAAAACAACATTGAAAAAAATTATTTTTAAAGCCATACATTTTGAACGTTTTATTGCAACCATGCCTATTGAAATAAAAACTCAGAAGATTGGAAGCACGTGTAACATTGAGTTAAAAATTAAAGCAATTTGGAAGCTTTGTTAGGACAAATATTTGCTCTGCAGCTGGATTTAAACGATCCATATGAATTCTTCATGGTCACAGGGTATAACTTCATATGGGAGGAATCTATGCGGTATTCCAATCATGATCTGGGGTGTAGAAAGAACAATAAATGAAAAGCCTGTTTTGAAATTTTTGGGTAATTAACTTCCATCTCTCAACACCACAAGTGTATGCCCATTTAACATCTACTGTACACACACACACACTCTCTGCCAACCTGGGGTTCTCTGCAGAGTGACACCCTGCATGTCTTCTTTCTCTAGAAGTTCATCTCCAGCAATCCTTCTCCAGGCCGAGTGATGGTTAGAGACGGACCACCCACATGCATCCTGTTCAAAGGAACAGTGAGAGCCAAATGGAAGAGCGCCTGGGAAGAAAAAAGTGTCATTGTGTTTCATTATAACAGAGATCACAGCTGCTTAAACTTCAATGTCCCCTTGATTGCTCTTTTCCTAAAGCAAGCCTTACATTTAGGAGAAATCAGTTCAGCACAAATATTGTCATTTAAGGGGTTATAGAGTTTCATGTGTGTTAGTCTGTTTGTATGGGCAAGTTTCCTTTACTTTGCAAATGCTTTTTTGGCCTCTTACAGTATCAGGAAACAATAAACAATAATTTAAACTCTTTGTATCCAGCATAAAAACCTGGTATGTTTAGCTGAGAGCAGGGGGGAAGAAATGTACAAAATTCTAATTGAAAAAACTAACACAATAAGATCACAGTGAGGCAGGACTTTTAAATATTTTCAAATCTCCATATCTCATTATCTAAATGCATGTCTGCTCAGACGTTGTTCAACGTTTTGGGTAATATGCTCATTTACTTACTTTCCAAGAATGGATGAAGAATGAAACCCATAGTACACATGTGGTCAGCCTAGCCATGTTAAACATCCAACTTCTCTAAATCTCAGTCATTCAAATGCTGTGTCTTGTTTTTAAATCTGAAACCAAACAGAAATCTAACAAGCACAATTTATGGTTTCTGTGGGGATGTAATGTCAGTAATTATTTCATTATAAATCTTATGGGACTGTAATGATTGTTCCAGACATTAGTCATAACCTCATGTGTTACCAGGGAAACAGAGTTTGATTGCAAAACATGTGGAAATACAAATGAACAGTCGTTCGTTGTTTTTATATGTTAAATAGACGATGGTATGGATATGAATAAGCCCTTTATTGCCTTTAAAAGTGGCCCTAATCAAGAATGAATGGCCTCCACAGAGGCATCAGTCCAGCGCTGTTGGCTATTTATTCCTGATAATGGACATCGTGTTTGGCATTAACCCTTACATTCCACTTTTTTTTTTCTTTTAGCTCTTTTGCGCTTCTAATTAGATGCTAGATTGCATTTTGTTGTGACAGTACTTACTTTTAGCAATGACCATGAAGAATTTTAACTGTAAATTATAATTTTTTAAAAATACTACTGTTGTTATGTCACTAATTAACAGATGAGACAAAAGATTGCTGGAGATATACCCACAACAAATGATATCTCAGAGCTAGTGGCAAATTTCAAAAGCATGTTAAGGCTGTCCTGTCATCATGATGACTGGCAGTCCCTCATATCTTTGAAAACAACCGAGCAATTTTTTATGAAGCGCTATCTTGATAAAGTTGACTAAAAACATAATAAAAGTGTATTTTGAGATACTTAGCTTAGTTGTTATTTTTTTTGTTTTTTGTAAAACCATAACAGTTATCACAAGTATAATAGTTGATGATGAATAATGACTTTTCTCCTCCACCATTGCCAGCACTGGGTGCAAGTGTGGTGCATTATGGGACACAGAAGACGAGGTAGACTCTGCTGATGCGTAACGGAGATGTTTTTATAATCCGTACGTCATGTGGGTGGTTTTGGCGAACTGTAGATTTAGCTCTTGTTTGCATACTATGTCCTTCATTTTGGCCAAACTGCTATAATACCATATGCAATTTCAATACTGTTTTCAATGCGTAGAGGTATTAATCGTCTCTCTCACTCCTGAGAAAGAGAATAAGCACATTTTTAAAATGCACTATTACTGATGCTGACATGCAGACTTTACAGAGCCAAAACGCAAAACAAAAATAGCATCAATCTTTCTGTCTGATCTTGACAAAAAAGCCATTTATAAACTATTGGAGCTTTCCTTTAAGAGTATTTTATGACCACTCATGCAAGATTGATTTTCTTGGTTGGCCATTGAAAATAATTACACCACCACTGTGACGCGGCTCCAAGAGGGATCTACAACTCAGTGACTGTAAAAATAGCACTGCCCACCATTGATTTAACGACAGGCTACAGCTTTTGATTCTTAGCATGGTCAAGTGTGTCTTTGTTCTCAATGATTGATGTGGAAACTTGCTAGTTTTCAGGCTGTAAGAGGAAATGAAAGGTATGAATTGACTCTTCGATGACTCTTTTTTTATGCAGAATACTTTCCAAACCTGGTATTTCAAAAACATAACAAAGAAACATAACAAAACATTAGACATTTTAAGGTCCCATCTCAAGATGAAAACTTGAAAAGAAAAAAATCAAGGCATATCAAATTCCTAAGAATATGATAAAATAATTTCCAACTACTTATAAGAACATTTTAATGCAAATTATCTGAGGACAGAAGCTGAACTGAGGCTTTACACTTTAAATGTCCATATAATAGTTATTCCCTGCACTTTTAAATATATTGTGTAAGGGCCCTTGGCATGGAATAATCTTATTCCTCTGGTCAAAGGATTAACAATTTATCATGGATTCAAACCTCCAAGGAGCTAATGTAAATTGATTATATTCTGCTTCAAGACTCCTGTAAAAACTCTAAACAGTATGCCGGCCTCACTTAACTCTCCACCCACAATCACACAAACCGAAGCACTCACACAAATACATCCTTTGCTTTTCATGTTGTTTTCACACACCCACTCTCAGAGTCAGTCCAATGTTGCAGATCAAATCAAATTTAAAATGACTCATCATGAAACAACCTCCAAAGCCGACTGAACAAGTGCATTTTCAAGTGTTACTCATAAATTGAAGGCCACAATTTCCTTCAAAACAGCTTCCTATTCTCCATGCGGAGATTTCATTAAATGAAAATAGAAAAAAAACACCTCACCACAGATGAAGCCTTCATCCTCTCCCAAAGGGCAGTCAGTGTGGAAATTACACACTTGACTCTGGTCGATGCAGCCTCCTGAGTTTTCACACAGGAAAGAATCCCCGCAAGGTGAATCCAGCCCGATGACCTGGTGTTCTGCATTCAAGAAACCACTAATAAAACACCTTTCACAATGATTACAATACTGTGAGAAGGATTGATACCAACTGCACTTTTATTTTTATTTTTATCGAGCAAAAATTGTACATATAGCAATTCACATGGTATGAGCAGAAAACTAGACCTCTGCTCTTCCTCTTGGCTCTTTTTTCAGGCTTTAGAAAATCTAACCACTGACTGGAGACTTTGGCCAATCACAGGTCATTGTTGTACACATTCAGATACATGTGCATGTCCCTTCATGATATAAGCCCAGTTCAGTGGTGCAAAATCCTAGCAAGCTAGTTATAGTATCATCAGAAATCATAGAAAACAGGATGTTGTTTGATTTTATTAAGGAAACTTAAAAAAAAGATGCTACTGTGAACCGTCAAGACGTCTTTAAACAAACTGTACAGCTGGGGCACTTTCTGCCTCAACAAATTGTAGAAGAATGTTTATTTAAAAGACAATGGTGATGGTATAATGAAAACCCTGTTGTCTGCCTTTTAAATACAGAGACTTAACATACACACTGCTGCTGATACACCAACATTATTCATAACACACAACTGTAACACACCATTTCAAGACTGAACTCACCCCTGGTTCTTTCCCATTTGTAAAAGGTGTTTATTAGAGCAAACAACTGCTATGGCTTTTGGTTTAACATAAATCAGTAACTCAGAACTCTAAAGAATATGAATAACTCACCTGATTCACAACCTATGAGCTCCAGAGAGTCCAGAGCCACAGAGGCTCCATCTTCCCCCAAACAGGAAGTGTAGAGGAGGGTCACCTGAAAGGGCTCGTCCACTGGACCAATCTCAGTCTCCAGAACCTCCCACTCCTCAGCCCTGCATCAACCAATCACAGAGAAATGTCTTTTAAAGTCCGCTGTAGGAATTCACTCTGGTATAGATCCAGTTCAAGATATCACATTAAAGTGCAAAACAAAACAATGTGTTTACAACACATCTTGAACACACGATGAACCTCTGCTTCTACCTGGAAAAATAACAAAAGCCAATGTGACTAAGGGATGTTTCCTTCACATTCAATGAAACTAACTTAAAACACACCTCTTGGGCCAAAGTTTATGAAAGTCTAAAACTAGTTTTTGTCCCACTTAAACCTTCTGCTGTCTTCTGATGAAGACTTTTACTCCTTGAAAAACTTTTGCAACCTACTTGACCTGAAGTTTACATCAAAACAAACCCTGTAGCACTCCAAGGCCCTGTCCCATAAAGTATGTTAACCATGAAATCAGGGGAACTCTGGGCTGTCCGTTCCAGAAAGGGAGGTAACTTTAACTCTGGCTGAGTTGCCTCAGTAACTGACTCTGAGAACCTAACCTGTTAGTTTCTTCAACAATCTCCGGGTTTAATTTCCCGGCCGTTTCATTTCCTCACTGATTGAAATTGCGTATTGCAACATATTGATTAGCGGAGGTTACTGCAAGTTTGACTTTTTTTTTTTACTCAGCTTACCGCTTTTATGCATAACAGTCATACCTTTGAACATAAATATTAACATGCACAGCGCCAGCGTTCTCAGCTCAAAATAAAACCTCTGCATGTCCTTCTTTTTGCAAGTGGAAGTTCTTCTTTCTTTTAATTCCCCTTTTCTGTATACCATCTCTGTGCACACAGACAACTGTCAGTCTGTTAGAGCAGCTCCAATAAATTGTTTGTGTAATTTCAGTTTAAAGCCTTTTGTAAAAGTCTTTTTAGACAAGCAAATTCAATGAATAATAAGGTGCATCTCTATTACTCTGATGTGACTGGTCTAACTGATGGAATATGATTCCTATAATATTAAAGATTATATTGATTATATGAAGCAGGTTATGGAGCAGCAGCTGCAGAATGACTTTTATTGTTCTGTGTTGGCAGTTTGAAACTGATTTAATTAAATTTTTTTAAAATATCTGAAATACAGCCAGTGAATGCAGCGGATCAAAGATCAGAGTAGATGTAAAAAATATCAAATCTGCTGTATTTTAACCTCCAACTTATCAAACACATTACAGCTGTAATGCGCACTTCACTCAGAGTGAATCTACTTTGCCATGATTGAATTAACTCAAATCTTTTTTCTGGAACCGGAAACTCAGAGTTTTTTTAATCTTATATATATTATATAATCATTCATCGTTTCTCAAAGTAATCACATCTAAACGTGATGATCACTGTTTAAATCATGTTGTTAATGTTGCAAAAGGTTTAGGTTTACCAAAACCACTCAGCTAAGTTTTGGACAGAAGAACAGAGTTATAAAAAAAACCTTCCGGACATAACACTGGAAAGCTCTTCTCCTGTTTTTTTTCGGCCATGCATGTTGTTGGACAATTTAGCGAAACAGCTACAAAATTCAGTGCATTACTTTTTGTAGGAACAACAATGAACCATTAATGAGAACAGCTTGTCTAATTTGATAACAATGAGCATATCCTGACTCAAATTTCTTGAAAAATCTGATATTTTGAAGAAATATTATTTAAGGGTTGCGATTTTGTTTTTACATCGATTTTTCATTATCACTCAGTTGAATGAGATTAACAAACATGATTCCAGCTGGAAGCCTTCCAGTCAAAAGCTCCTCCAACCTTGAAGCTTCATTACCTAGAATACATTAGTGCATACAGCTCAGGACAATAATGGTGTAGAATAATGTGTAAAGGTCTACTTGGAAGACAAATGTTGGTTAAAATAAATTGTGCTTAGTGTTTTTCAACAGCAGTGAGCAGAATTTTCCTCATTCCATTATTCATTCAGCTTTGTTGTTCAGCTCCTGCACCAAAACCCACACCAGGACACTCTGCTTATACAGTGTAGTGAAAGCAACTACCATCTTAACCTGACTGCTCTGTATCTGTGCACACACATGTAAACATACTAGGAGGAGAGCTTAAACATATTTTTTTTGTTCTCTTTAGTTAAACCTGTAAAACGAGTATTTAATTCACACTGTATATAAAATAGGCTTTCGCATGTGCTCAATTCATACAGACTCCGTATTTACTGAAATACAAGAACACATGCTATATTATCTAGAAATGAGAGAGAGGCCACATCACCCAGTCCCAGTATAGTCCATCATTCTGTTGTACAGTATTATTTTCTTCCCACCTTTTATGCCACAACTTATACAAAGCTGGGCCTCATCCGGTCAGCCTATCACAGTACATTCCCACTACAAATTAGTTTTTATTCTCAGAACTCACCAAGCTTTAACCTGCACATTGTAGATACATCCCTCAGGTTCCATATAAATATATAGCCACGATGTCAGAGCTTCCACATAATGTACATTTAAATTAGCCGATGTGTAATGTGTTTGTTTACAGACAAATACAAATACCCTCATATGCTATAAACCCCAGTGAAGGTATAATGGTCTGAAAACATACATGCAGCCCAAGCCTACTTCATGTTTGTCCTGAACATACAGTAAATGACGATAATGCGTTCAATCTAAGGCCATTTCCACAGACATTAGATCTCTGTTTTTCAGAAAAAAGGTTGCATTAGGACAGTTGCTAACGTCTGAAAACTGTGTCTGTGCTTCAAATGGCGAGTGTG
This sequence comes from Serranus cabrilla, assembly GCA_903364295.1. Lineage (NCBI taxonomy): Eukaryota > Metazoa > Chordata > Actinopteri > Perciformes > Serranidae > Serranus > Serranus cabrilla. The sequence continues at coordinate 279,977 of CAFUXE010000513.1, forward strand.
TGTAGATGTTACATCTGCAGGTTTGCATGCCGTAAATGGTGGGCTGAATAAAAGAAATGTCTGTGTGTGTGTGTGTGTGTGTGTCTCATAATGGAATTGCTTGGTCCATTACTGCGCAGACACTAACAAAGCCAATGTACAAACTTATTGCATATGCCAATCCATCCCTCTTCTGTCCTAACCAATTATATATAAATTCATTTCCAGAGTCTGCATCGAGACACATGAATGCTTTTAGCTGCTCTAAAGATGCCTGTACTTCAGCATTAGATCAATGGGAAATACCTGTACCCATTTCCAGACAATACACAGGGGACTGCTGTCCCCACATGGACACTGTTCTGCAGTTTGTCCAACATGACAGCCGAGAAATACTTTCTTCATTTAACTTTAGAACCACAGAAGTAAAATGCATTAGTTTCTGTGCCCTTGCTCTGTCTGAAGGCCTGTGTCACCTTTCAATGCCATTCATTTAAGTTCCCTTTTATCTATTTTAAAGACTGGACCTCACCTTGACAAGCACTTCAATCAGTAAAGATGAAGGGTTTTGTTCTTTGATACTAACTAAATGGACATGGTGTGCTCACACAAGCAGCATGGCAGAGGCATGGAGAGTCAGTTCAGAGTGGGTTTGCTGACCTGCGATCATCACGTCTCCTGGGGTTGAGAAGCACGGAGTGAACAGCTGAACCCGAGTGGACTGGCTTGATGAGGAGTGTGAGGTTCCCTGCCGCTAGACTGGACTCATACAGGGCCACCTGCAGGATGCAGTGGCCATCGTTTCCTGGCAAGACTGGGCTGGTTAAATGGTACTCGCATCTCCCAGAGGCCTCAGTGAGAGGGGAGGGGCTTAGGAGAAGAAAGTGCCCTACAGTGATGGAACAGTAAAAATTTCATGCATTATTATTATTATTATAGCAGCCTCATAATACTGCCACTTCTATAAATCATTTCACAAATACTCCACATTAGGACAGATCTCAGACTAAACATTAGGATATATCAAGAGCAGATTCAAACAAGCTTTAAGTAACCATCCATCACTGGGTTTTCTAACATCTTAATATATTTCATAAAGGAAAAGGGCATGAGCATTACCCTAAAGCACTCATTTTGTTTCTTTCTCTACTCTTACCGTCAGTGCTTCCTACTGAGTGGTCAGCCACAGGCGTCATCCCCGCCTGAGCACTTTGTGGTTGCTGTGGCGGCACCACGGACCAGTCACTTTGATCGCTGTGATTTGATAAAGTCCAGTGGCACAATGACTCAAAATCACAGGAGGTAACTGAAAGACAGTGCGACAAGAGTGGAGGTGTAACTTAGTGTTTATTTGGGTAAATATTTAAAGTAAGATTGTCAAAAGTATTGCTACTTTAATTATTTTTTACAATATCCAGTGTTTAAAATGATACAATTGATAGCACTGAGGACAATGAAGCTATAAGGTAGATTCAGTTCAGTTAGATTTTTAACCTCAGGCTGCATTGATGAAACAACAGTGAAAAAACAATTGTGTGTCACTATGTGTTTAAGGAGATCCAGCACTAAGTGCAAATTGATCATTTAAAAAAAGAAAATCTATTCACTATTTTGTTTGCCTAGGACTTTTTTTTGTCTTTTTGCTGTGTTTGGAAAGAGGTATTGAGCATTAGTTTTGTACTAGTATTGTATTGAAGTGTTAAATGTTTCTGTTGTGACAAACTTTATTTAAAGACATGGGGGATTACCAAAAACTTGCAATGTTTATGGTTATTAAAAGTGAGATTTTTGTCCTCGATCCAAAGTTTTACAGCATCAAATGTTTGAAGACGAAAAAAATAGAACATGTGCCATTTATAGCTGCAAAAATTTTATTTTATACTACTTGTATGTGTTATATTGAAATTTGATTTTTAGATTTGACAAATTCCAAACAGTATTTTGACCACATAAGACTATTGTAAAATGATCTTTGATGTTAACAGCATCTGTGATTTCCTCCAAAATTAGCCATAACTAATGGCCCAAATGTCCTCTAAATTTAATTGAATTCCAAAATCTGCTTAGCAGCCAAACAGACAGACCCTTTGTTAATGTTGAGTAATTGTGTGTCGGTCTGTATTGGGAGTTGATGAACAGGAAAAAAAAAGGACAAGGCATTTGAGACATCATGTGACGGGAGATGCCACGACAGCTAATGCTGCAAACAGCCATAGGAATGCCTCTCTGGATGAAGAAGGCTAATATGAGGCGCAGGAGTAAAGGCATTCCCCTTGTCATAAATCAAGTAAAATAAGCTTCCTTTGATCACAAATGACCTAAAAATGTTTCCTGGAGTCAGCACGCTGTTTATGTGCACCTTTGTTCTATTAACATTATAATCTACCACAGCAGCATTGCTGACCTTGCGTCTAATAAACTGCAAATTCAGTAAATTTCTGTTCCACAAGTTTCTTGTGACGGATAACTGGCAATGCAGTACTTGCTGACCTTTAAAAAGAACCAATTTCCACTCAAATCAATCACTACTTACACTGATGCTAGTAATCATTGAAATAATGTTTTCTGTTGGTATGGGTGCATAACTCTTACTTTGGCTTTCATCTTCTGAATCCAAATGATGAGGAAACAGCTGATCTGAGAGGTTCTCCTCCAAAAATCTGTCCAAAAGAGCGTGGCAGGTGCTGCTGACTGAGGAGAGACAGACAGAGGTTACAGAACTCGTTGAGGTCATTATAAAAATCATTGAGGACACAAATGCCTGGGGCTGAGCTTTAAAGCAACTTGGTTTCTAAATCCTACCATAGCCAATATAGGAAGTTAATAACAACCTGCCTGCAGCTGAACGAGAAATTGGCAGTCAAAAATGAGGTAAATGACGAAATATGCCCAAAGACATAGTGGAATTGGCAACTCTACATGGCCTGTAGTTGTGGTTGTGAAGGTGAATGTGTTAACACTGTGATAGACTTTCGAGGATGCACTCTGCTTCTTCTTATAACGTTAGTTTAGATGGGCCCCAGTACAGACGATTTTAATGTCTAAACAATTAACAAATAAATAAAGTTAAATACACAATTCTCCTTCACTGTAATTAGTGGTTAGCACTTTTTATTTTTCTAATTGTCAACAACATTCCATGCAATGTTAACAGGCAACAGACATGCATGTAAAGGAGTCCTCGACGGTGGGCTTGAAAAACTTCCCATGTTCCCTAAACAGCTGCACACTTGCACCAGTCCACCCAGACTCCACCACTAGTGCAGCAGTGTGGTTGTCAGCAGTGTGTCTTTATATATTCTGATGTAGAACGGCTGATTTAAGCCGAAAACTCACCAGCCACTGCAGCAAGGGGTTACAATATTCACATTTTCCTGAAACCTGAAGACATGTTCATGTGTTTCAGGCGAGAAGACTGTCACCTCAGACTGGGTTGTTTGTGCAGATGAACAGTGTTCAGCTTTCCTCTTTGTAGCCTGTTTAATTGATGGTATAAATCGGTCTAAATTCTTATTCTCCACCTAGCCTGTAGCATCTCTCTCTCTCTCTTGCTCTCCTTGTGTGTCTGTTTGAGGGTGTGTCTAATTGCAGAAGTGGAGACAGGTGTGTGAGTCAGGCAACCAGCTGCCACTTATTAAGACTAGACAGATCAGACTTCACCATATTGCAATATAGAAGACTCTGTCCATGCAATAAATCTAAATCTCTTTTCATTCTTGCTCCTGTTCCGTCAGTATTTATCCACAAGATCTCCAACCTAAACAACAGAATAGACCGTTTATGGCACATATGAGTGTTTGTCAAAAGTGGCTTGCAGTACAGCGGAGCTTTCTAAAAATAGCACACATGTCATTATACATACAAGGACAGCTCAGGGTTGTTAGAAATGGCTGCAGTTTCTGTGAATTTATGCAACAAAACCACTGACCTAGGTTTAGGGCACAAAACATCCTGGTGAGGCGTTATAGAAGACAACCTTAAAAAGTAAATAAATGTACATAAATGCCGGAAGTAAAGTAGTTACGAGGGTGACATGAGCCCCGGAAGTCACATAAAAATGTAGGTTAAGATAAAAGTTGTTTACTTTTGTTTTCACACGGGACATGAACCCGTTCTCCTGGGTGAAAGTCTGCCATTTGTTCGTGTGTACAAAGGCAGTATATTTTATGTATAAATGGATAGATTCTTGTTTTTGTCACAATACACTCTGCATTTGATGCATTTTGTTAAATTTACATTTTACAGTTGTAATTGGTCCAGGCTGTGCAGAGCCTGAGAATCTACAGACACTGCCATGGCTTTACAGACAACTAGAACCACCTAAGGATATTTTCAGAGAAAAATAAAATATTTTGATTCACAGTTGAACATGCATGATTCTAATATCCTTCTAAAGATGTGCTAAACTGTAAATACAACGGTAATGTATGCATTGCATGCTGGGAGAGGCTTCAGCCTCCAATACCTTTTTATTATTATTATTATTATTAATACCTTTTACATGTCTAGAATCGGCCCATAGATGTATGAACCACAGAGCTGAACCAGAAATAGAGTGTGTCGACTGGCCAAACACTCACAACAAACAACACACAGACATGGTTTTGTTCTTGAGGACTGACAGAGAGGGGGAGGAGGGCACTTAACACGTGACATGTCATTGAACATACTAACTAGCATGACCAGTAGACAGTGACGGAGATGATCATGTCTCAGTGGGTCATTGCAACTTAACCCATTTAAAGCCCTGTGAACAGTGGCATGACTGTTCTCTAGAGCCTGAAAGGCAAGGTCACGCAGGTCGAGCAGAACAAATTAAGATACTAAGAAGACAGTTTATAAAAAGCAGTTAGTGATGATAATGATGAAGGGCAAGTGGAGACATGTATATGAATGGCAGACTGGCTATTCATCTGTAATTATGGAATAAAAGCAGCTATGGATAGATTTCTGAATACGGAAACCGGAAAATTGTAATAGTGCTTAAAGAGGGGGATTCAGCCAAATAACAAACATTAACTTTGTATTATAAACATAAAATACCAAAAGGTTATTTTTGGGACTCCCCATAGAACTCAAAATTAAATATATTTAATCTCATTCACTTTTCACCATATCAAGCTTGGAATAAAAAATTAAGAAAAAATATCCCATGAACATGATGGCATTCTCTGCATGAAGAAAGAGTCAATGAACCGCCTCATCTTCAGCCAGCACAGCAGCCACTTACTTTGATGACAACCCAGGAGGCGGACTGCTGTTTGAGGCTTCCAACAGACTTGATTTTGAGTGCTGTCAGTTCTGTAGAAAAAGCAGGCTGTCTTAGTTTAAGACTAAGTAGTTTCCGGGGACAAAGGCTGTAACAACTTCCAACAGTTGCCTGAGACTAAAGCTGCTGCTGCTGGTTATAGTTTAGTTGAGTTGATTTATAGGTTAAGGCACTGCAGTGAAAGTTGAAGATCCCGAGCAGCTCAGGAGAGTAATCAAATCTGATGTTGTTCTCTGATAGAAAAGGCAGCAAAATAGCTGGATTAATTTTCCCCTCAGGGGATTTAGTTTATCAGTAAAATGTTTGACAGCAAGACACCAGGGCTTGTTTATATAGTGGTCTGGAAAATTGTTGTTGTGAATAATGGCTTCCTGTTAGGTCAAATAATCCTGGAGGGCAGCAGCTCCAGAAGGTGTCAGATCAATACTTCAATGATAAGGCCCTTCATTGTGCACTTTCTCTTTGAATGCATGCTGTTCGAATCAGTTTCAGCACTTTAAATAAATCACATCCATTTTTCAGCTGCTCAGGACAATGGTATCCTGAAAATAATATTCAGTGGCAGTCATGGAAACATGCTGCTGTAGAGGGTATGCTTACCAGATTTGTCATCTTAGATGAGCATGCTTACAGTTGCTAATAAGCACTAATTAACAATGCAAAACAACTATGCAACTTGACCTGCTAGTAGGGGATAATGCAAAAAAAGCCTCGAGCACACTTCACTTCACTGCTCCTCAACTACAGATGAGGAGCAGTCGACCTAACTTCTCTCTGATTTAAAACATACATCTGTTATTCATTTTCAAACTTCAAGTCTTCAGCCTCAAGTGGCATCACTTGAGATAAATTATCAAACTAAACAGTTCCCTCTGGAGCTACAAAAGACTTTTTGTAGAGAAAGACATTTTTTTTTCACATTTGTAGCAGCACTCCCAACACCTGCTACAACTCAGCACTGGCAACATTTGAACACAGTAAGGAATGCTGCATGACTTTTGCACATGGTAAAAAAGGAAATGTGTTGAAAAACACAAAAAACTTTTCTAAAAATTGCAATATGGGACTTAAGGTCCATGAACCCATCTCCATATAGTTTGGGCTGAGTCATCATCTCCTTAGAGTGTACCTTCATCTCTCTCCGCCTGTTTAACAAAGTCTTGATCCCTTTAAATCCCACAATACCCACCGGATAGACACTTGACAGCTCAACAGAGAGAGCCTTGATCTACAACTTTAAATGACAACATTGCTGCATCAATTGTGAAGACAGATGGAGACTTAGAAGAAGAGTCGTTGGCAGGGGAACAAAAACAGACGGCAATTGAGCACAAAAAAACCCCACATACATCATACTCGACAACATGTACCTACACGAGCAGGTACAAACAAAAGTGCTCCTGAGAGGAAGTGCAAATGTAAAGCTTCACGTAGTTATCCCACATAAAGTACTCCTTGTTGACATAGAGGACTGAGCCTTTGTAATCGCTTACAAGTGTGTATTTATGAGTACATCCAAGTGTGTCACAGAACATGCCGCCTCATTAATGAGCAAAACACGCTGAGACAACTTTCACCTGTAAACATTTGCTCTGAATAGTATGCAGTGCCCCCTCAGACATAAAAGGTGGGTATTTATGCTGTCTCTGTCACTAAACCTAAGCAGAAGACTGCAAAGATTTGTCAAAAATGTCTCCAAACTGGCTGGGGAAGGTTCTTACTGAAAAACAACTGGTTACAAAGGATCAGCCAAGTGCTTTCTTGGGAGACAGATGGTGCAACAGCAAACACAAGTGATGTAAAATGGACTATAATTTACAGCATTAGCTGGTGCTCCTATCCATTGTTGCTATTTACCAGAGCCTTTGAGGTCAGAGAACTACTTGCATGGTAGATGTTGCACTTTTATATGCAATGAGTCATTCACAAATTGTTTTCAGTGGAGCTCATTGCAAAAAGGCACAGAGAAAGCACCAGGCTGCCGGACATATAAACACAGAGGTTCACACCTACCATGTGTGCACACAGCTACAAGAACCAGGCAGAGTCCACAGGAAGATATCATTAAATGGTCTTAAGGGAACTAAAAACAGACAACCACACCATTAATGTTATGGTGAAAGATTGTGGTCTGCTAGACACAAATGAAAGTGCTTCACTTTATCCTTCACAGTCTTAAACCCAAGTATATTCAATCACCACTGCCATTTCTTCCCTTTGTAGTGGAAATGTCAGTACAGCAATATGTAAGTTACTATAAAAATCTGTGTCCTACTGTAGCCGTAGTTATTCAATATTCGTTTAAAAAGTGCATTGTTGCAAATCACATTAACCAATTTACTGGGAACAAAAAGATTTCCGGGAGCATATTTACCACATGTGCTACTTGTATGCTCAATTGTATGTCTCTGACCCCTTTCTGACCTCAAACCATACATGTTTTTATGAAGAAATAATAATCTAAATAAAATTTCCTCTCAGGGATTTTTGAGTTAGTTATTTCTAATCAGATTCAGAACTGGAAAAAAAATAAGCAAACAAGACTGTCATGCTGTTTTCTATTAGTGCATTTTTATTTTGCTTTAGTCACCAACTGTACTAGTTTGAAAATGTGTTAACATTTTCTGAAGAATTAGTCAAGCATGGCATTTAAAGAAATCTTCTGTCAAGTCAAGTCAGTTTCATTTATATAACCCAAAATCCAAGACTGTCTCGAAAGAAAGCTTTATCCGCAAAAGTGCAGAGCTGTAGTGGAATCCGCCGGGACCTTTACAGTTTGGTAATGTCAGACATAAAATAATCATTCTTCCAGAAGTGAAACAGCTTGTTTGTGTTGGTGTCTGACACACCAGTTATAAAATGATAATATCAGGGAGTTTTAACTGTAAAAACATTTCAGTCCAGTGTCATTTTTCAAATGCAACACGTGGCCATTAAAGCTTAACTAAACACTGAACCTTAGTTTTAAACACATCACATATTTAAAACAAATAACATACAATAACATTGTTAGTTTATTTCATATTCTGTCTCTCAGCTGCCTGTCACAAACTGCAAAACAGATTTGTGCTCTTGTCTGCACTCAGGCCCATCCAAGACAAGCAAACACTGCTATAACTGCTATAGTCTTTCAAGCTCCATACACACACACACACACACACACACACACACACACACACAAACTGGAAACCTTTGTAAATACATACCAGTACTTTGTACACTGAGGCAACCTGGGAACAATTGCTGACAGCCTTCATTAGTACTGGAAATGGAAGCAGAAACCCGACCTTTGCTCAGGGCTCATGTTCGCATTTATTAATCATCTGGCATTTATTTAACTTCAGACCACCTGTGTTTCTGCTAAAGCTTCACTGCAGTACAAAAAATATCAGATGTCTTACCTCACTGTAGTTTAATAAAGCCCAACACTTTTAAGCTGACAAAATACACACAGGAATTTGATTGCATTCTCTGTTTCTGATCATCAGAAACTTTCCCACCTACAAAAACATGACATGCATGTGTTGTATTTTAATCTTCCTCTGTCCATTTCAATATTTTCACTTTCACAATGTAGTCAAAAAGTAAAAACTAAATGTTTTGATTCCAATGAAAAACACCTATTGTGAGATTTTTATAACAACTCATAAAACAACACTGAGAAATTCACAGCCAGCACTGTGTAATTATAGCACACACAGCCAAAAGCAACCAGCCATAAACATAAAACTGAACGTTTAGCTTGTTAGCTGTACACTAGGGCAAGCTCCCACTTCTCGAAACAACGTCATGGGTCATTGCTTTTCAAAACAACACATTAACATTTTCTGATGCTGTGCCCTGATCTTCTTTTTAAAAAAGCGCTACATATGGCCATTACAGTGATAGATGGTAGGTTATAGAGTAAGAAAACTAGAAACAAATAATGCCAATGTGAAGTCTGTGAATCAGTGGAGCATTCTAAAAATAACACACACGTCATTATACAAACACGTACGGTTCGCAGTTGTAACAAAAAGACTTCAGTTTCTGTGAATTTATGCTACACAACAATTGACCTTGGTTTAGGGCAAAAAAACGTCCTGGTAAGGCGTTATAACTGAGAATAAAAGTAAATAAAGACACAGAAGTTACCGCAAATGTCGAAAGTGATGCCACAGAACTTAAGTTTCAGATACTCCGATATATCAGGAAAATGTGAACACAAAAAACTTTTCAGCAGCTCAATCCCCACATCCTTATAAAGAATTTTTTTTAGGAAGCTCATGTTATCACTTTAAAAGTGCTGTCACTTTGTATTCTGCAAGTTTCATAATAAAAGCATTATATGACAAAAATGTGTCATCTGGAATCACTAGAGCTTCCTAAAATCGCTTTTAGTTTTCCATCTGCTCACTTCACACAGGGCTGCTCCTACATTCACATCCCACACACAGACAGGAAAGTCTGCAACTATTCTTAAAACGAAGACAAGTAACATCTTTAAATGTTAAAGCACTTCAGCACTCTACTTTTGAAATAAAAAATATGTGGAAGAAAAATGTGTTCCCTGGATCAAATTCAGCTCCACAATCAAAATGGTTAATAAAATATACATTTGTGATCAATGAAGTAGCTAAAGAAACACAGTATAATAGCAAGCTACACTAAAAAATCAAAATATATCCTCATATACCGTTTTTCCACTGGGGCTGGTCCTGGGAAAACTGGTTCCACAGCGACACCAACTCTTTGCTGGTCTTGAACCGCTAACCGCTTACGTCAGGGGCTGGGGCGGGGTTATCTTGGCTAACAAGACCATCGAGAAAATGTTTATTATTCATTTTATTTGATATGTTTTAATGCAATGTTATTGATACGTCTAGCGTTAACGGGATAGTGTTAATGGGCTAGCGTTAGCAAGATAGCGTTAGAGGGCTAGCATTAGCGAGCTAGTGTTAAAGGGCTAGCATAAGCGGGCTAGCGTTAACAGGCTAACGTTAGGGTAATACATGACATTTCAAAACACTGTTCTCAAAACAGTCTTGTTCTTAGACATTGACTGAAAATATTTCTTCATACATAAATTATTTATGCATGGTTTTCATTAAATGGCTTTCCTAACGTAACATGCTGGAATGATAAACAGCCTGCAGGAAAAATACTTTTATCCAAAACTTCACATTTATGCAATTGAACTTTTTTTTTAATGTCTAACAGCTTGACAGATGTAGGGTTCATTATGAGGTACTTAAAGTGAATAAGCAGCATGGATTCACAAATGCATACTACACCAGTCCATCAATTCACACTGACCCTATCAAGCCCATCCACCAGCAGATGAAGAGGTCTTTTGTGCTTGTACGAGTGGAAATTAAATATACTTGTTCATACCCACTCAACCCTCAGCTGTGTGTCTTGGTAAACTAATCATCATGTCATTGGAGAAAAGAAGCTCAATCCAACAGACTTTTCATAGGAACTAGACTACGGCTATGCTGTCCAAGTTAAAATATGCACATCTTTGCTGAGACCATTTAATGTTAGTCTTTATCCAGGCACATTTCAGAAGATCCATTCAAGTGTAGTGAATCAGGCTCTTGGTATTTCCAAAATAATGAAGTCCCATAATTCAATTTATGATATAATTGGTTGCAGCCTGGTTTCAGTTAGCTGGTATATCAAACTGGTATGCAGTTTCTTCTCAGAGGGTCCTTTATCAACAAAGACACCCAAACTCTCAGATGCACCATGCCTCTTTTCTCTGACAACCGGTCATGAATATGAAGATAAAATGCAGCATACACATAAGCCAATAAGCATTTTAATCCAAGGTGACTTGGGACAATGTATCTGACATGCAACAGAACATGTGATTTTGATAAGACTAAAAGCTGGATGGTGATGGTGAAAAGCTTTCACTACATTAATGTGATGTGTTTTTCCAATGAATTTTTCATGTGTGGCACACTCCTGTATGAAGTCATGAAACAGTTTGTAAATGTCAAGCTCTGAAGGGTCAGACCTTGAATGTTACAACCTTTACTGGAGTCACTAGAAACTGCCACTGTCCATAAATGTTGAAATGTGACTTTTGGTCTTGTTAAGTGTACAATCCAGTCTAGTATCTAGTATCACTCCCATTTAACTGGGGGTGGTAATCACTATACATAATAAAATATTAGTGCAATTGTATATTGTGATAAGATATACTGCGATATATTATCTTTTTAAACTGCTATTGATAAATCTTGGTCAATATCTCTTATATCTAATATGATAGAAATTTTCTATCAAATTAATATTGCAGCAAAATGGGATAGTCAACCAGAAAGACTGATCAACAACCAAATGTCATTGTCAAATATCAATACTTGGCAATGGTGTATCGGTTTAATACTGCCATGCCTATATCACAATCACATGCTGTATTGTTTTTTAATGCTATTTATAACAGTAATGTTTGTTGACAACATGATTTAATGTGAATGGATTACATGCTAATTGGAGTAAAACAGTAGTCTCTCTGCAAGATGTAGGCTTACTGAGTTATCTGGAGTAACAGCAACAAAAACGACCCCGGGTTTGAAAATCATTCCAGATAACTCAGGAAATCACCTCGGAACAGCCGCAGGGTCACTGTCCTCAGCTGAAAAATGGATAATATGACATCCTCTTGTAGCCCAACAAATAACAAATGTTTGGCTTGGGCATTGGTGGAAATAGGCTTATTTGCTTTTTTTGACAAGAATATCATGAGAAGATTAATAGCACTCTTACCTCTGTTCGCTAAATATGAATCTACAGCCAAACGCAAATACTGGAAAAAGGGAAACTAGCTTGGGAGCATTGAAGAGTATCTTGCAGGATCCAGATACTCTCCTGATGAATTAGCAGAGACCAGACATGTGACTCAAGTCTCAAGTAAGTCCCAAGTAATTTTGTCTTGGGCAGGTCAAGTTACGTCAAAGGTCTTTCATTAATGCAAATTAACCAAACGAAAAACATAATTATTCAACAAATAACGAGCATTTAATATGGCATTAAATGGAACACAAAAACATTTTTAAAAAATGGATCAGAATTCAAATGTTGGCTTGTATAGTGCAAAGTGCAACTGGATGCAGTAGTACATCCTGGTATTTTTGGCACACTGCAGCTGACCTAGTATGTACTGGGCTTTACTCAATCTTTTTCTGGCATACTAGTAATCGTATGATTATGTGGTGATTACAGCACACCTGTTTTGTTAAGAACCTGTTGTGCTACCACCTAACGATAAAAATATATCAATTAATAAAAGCGCTGGAAGATCAGAAAAGGGTCACATGACACTGTGTAAATGTAGCCACAAGTTTGAGGTATGGTTCAAACAGGCTTAAATGAATGAAATAAATTCACTTAATAGCATTTAATTGACAATACAAAAACCTAAACCATTTATAATGTACTAATAACCTATTGCTCACAAGCACTTCATTAATTCTACCGGCTTCCTTCTCACCTGCAACCAAAGCCCAACTCCAACTCCCACTGTGAATGTAGGGGTGTGCTGACTTTCCTTCCCAGAGATCAAAAAGAAATGTCTATGAAAAGTGTGTGCACACACTTCACTCATGAGCAATGTCTCAGTTCAGCATTGAGGCATAAATTAGACCAGAACATCACTGTGACCAAGCAGACTCCGCGCCGCCTCCCGAATGACTCACTCACTGTGCTCTGGTGGACTGATTGCAGGCCACTTCCTTTTGTGCACTCAGGTTTCCAACAACATGGAGAATAAAAAGGTAAAATATAACAAAAGCTGTTTGTCTGTTTCAGTAATGATTTTCCACACGTGCTCCTGAAAGGTCCCTCTTTTTCTTATTTCCTTGATGGACAGATGCAGAAAATTATAGTCGTCTGAGTTTGTTGCTGTCTTGGCTGTCGCCGGTTTATGATCCAGAACAGACTTCTGATCTTATAAAAGCCACGACTCAGGATACCGCTGGCTGTCTGACAGTAGGAACCCATTCACCATATTGACCAGAATGCAGTAAAACATGAAAGTCTCATGATAAAGTGACATGTGATCTAGAGTCTGTGACACAGACACTCTGTTCTTCTGTTTTGTCCTTTTGCTTCCTACCCACCACATGGGAGTTTGTGGACCTTGAAATGTGAAGATTTTTCATCTCTAAAACCAAACTTGACTCAAATTTTGTGGTACCTACAGAAATAAACTGTGGATGAAAGTTGCACAGAAAATGAGTACGGCAAGAACTATCTGAACAGTTTTTACCATCTGTTTTATATCTTCATCATTAATCAGAAATGTGATATTTTAATAATGAAAAACATCCCTGTCCTCAGCTGGGGGGGTTACATACATACATATGACGTTACTTTAAACGGCGTTATTCCAAACACTGGTCAAAAGTAATGCAAAGCAGGCTAATCACCAGTAATAATTTCTTGTAACTGAACTGAACTGAACTGTTGGTCAGACTTCAATCCAACAAAAATAAATTTTTTCATTTAATTTTTTGTTTCCTTTAAAATTACGTAAATGATCAATAGATTATCAAAATAGCTGCCTGATTATAGCTCTGATTTTTGTTTAATGTTATCCAGTGCGTGTATAATCCTTTTGCAACTTTAAAAGGGTGTATCAATGTCATCCTAACCTGAAAAAGGATTGTCACTGTCAGTCTGCTGTTGGTTAACAAATGCAGGAAGATTAAAACAAATGATCATAATGACGAAATACTACATAGTTTCTCACATAATGATTATCCTCTTTATAAAAAACTATGCACACTTGCCATCACTTGTCTTTTCTGAGAAGCATTGTTCACAATACTGTTCATTTCGGCTGATAAAAACCCGGATTTAAAGAACTGACAGACTGACACAATCTGGGCTGTATCACAAATGTCTGTCAGCATTGAGATTCTCCTCTCTGCTCTGATTGATCTGACCTCCATCCAGAAAACAAACATTTAACAAGCAGTTTGTTTTTCATCCTGCAGACAGACCTAGAAAAGCAGACTTTTAACACATTGACAGCATGTCTTTGTTATCTGGCCATTCAATTCTGTAACCGCTTATCCGGACCCGGGTCATGGGGGCTGGAGCCGATCCCAGCTGCATTGGGCGAGAGGCGGGGTACACCCTGGACAGGACGCCAGTCTATAACAGGGCTGACACATATAGACAGACAACCATTCACACGCTCACTCACACCTACGGGCCGCAGGCCAGGATCGGATCAGCAACCCTCTTGCTGTGAGGCAAGAGTGCTAACTATTCATTTAAATATGAATATATAAATATATCATTTTCCAGACATTTTTTTTTCGCAATTCCCTGTAGTCTTCTTGATATTATTCCACTGGAGTAATCCTGTTGCAGTTGCATCTAATTATCAGATAATTATGATCTGCTCTGTGTCTGCAGTGTATTATCTGTATGGTGCTTCAGGGGCCAGAAATTAATTTGAAACACTCAACAACAACATCTCTCTTCAGAGTCAACAAGAGGATATTTGTCTGTATAAGTAGCCCGGCTGCTTTATGAGCAAACAGAAGAAGGTATACCAAAATCTCCACAGAGTATTTTTTCATATTTTAAATAAACCTTTACAAAAAAGAGACATGGTTTAGAGCAGCAATAACCAACACAGCTTCTGTGTAGCTACTTTTAGTAATATCAAAGTCATAAAATATGCGGGAAAAATGAGTTTGATGCTATATAATTGTTATTTGTGAAGTGTGACACCCTGAAACTTTACACATAGCAGAATCAATGAATGAAAGAAACTATTGTTCCTTTCTTGTTTTAGCTCCAGTTTGGTTTCAGTGTTGCTTCTGTCAGAGGGAAGTCTAACATCCCTCTCAGTCAGCTTGATGTCATGTTTTATCTCAAATGTTGCTCCCTGACTGTGTCTCTTTTGTCTATTTTTATCCATCTCTCATTCTTTCTCTGATGTTTTTGTGACAATAAAAACAAAAGTTTAAACAAGATCTGACAGACTTTGCCTGGAGCCATGACTGCCCTTGAACGTGAGAGAGCTGCTCATCTGTCTGTTATCCAGGCAGTGGAGCGACGGCCACGAGGCACAGCTTTGATCTGCTTTTTGCTGACTGTGGATTACATGATTACACTCTAACTACACCTGAGAAACAGACATGAGACTCTCATCCAGCAACTTAATTGCAAGCACACAGTAGGAAATACTCTTTGTGCAACTTTGCTGTTTCACCAAGTGAAAACCAATCAACAACACAAGGGGCCTAAAGACATAAAGAATATCAGAAGATGCAGTCTGTCCTGACAGGCTGCCAAAGACAGACCACAAAAACTAGATGTGTAACAGAGAAGAAAAATATACAGATCCAAAAGTGATGAAGTTTGCAGCGAGACATCTGACTCCTGAGATATTAGAGTGAATAAGCACCTAATTCCCAACCATGTTGGAGGCTCGCTATGTTTCCCAGCTCAAATTCTTCTTAATATGACAGATTAAGAAGTACTTTCAACAGCTTTTATGTTCTCAGCAATCCTTTTTCCCCTAGGTCAAATGTTCAATGTATGTTATGTTGAAATCACCCACCTTAATTTACAGCCTACTGCTGTACTCTTCGAAACCTACGTCCTCAAATTTGCAGACAGTTTTCTTGACTTTGACTTGATATCTCCACATTGGCTAAACAGGTTGTTACCATTCCTGCATTTGAATGTATTTTATTCTTTTCACAATCTTCCACTTGCTAACACAAAGCCACAAAGCCTATATTTGAAAGCTGGAAAAAAAGGCAAGAAGGCAAAAGGAGACAAAAACATGCAGTTTTTCTCATGCAGTACAAATGTGTTTTTTTTGCCAACTAAATATTTCTGCATATTTGTGTCCCTACACAGTGTAGGAATTGGATTAATTGGGTATCACTGGGAAGCTGAGACTTGAATATAAAATCAACTGCCCCACCACAAATTCTTTATAAAATGGGAAGGTTTAAACGTTCATCATGTGTTAACATGTTAAAAACTCGTCATGTGGATCAAGCATGAACCCTGAACAAAGCATGAGGTCTATACTGGTTTTAAATTACTCACTCAAGCAGATAGTGAGTGTCTGCACTAATGAGATTCAAACTCACTGATTAAGTGCAATTCAGTCTCATCTTCTTTTTTCTCTACATTCAGAGACACATGGAGACTGAAAGGTTTCAAAATAAACATAGAATATTTGTTTTGCACATGCTGCGCGCGCGCACACACACACACACACACAGTTAATGATGTTTGAGAGTCAATGATGTTCAATCAACCATCAAAACAAAATCATCTTCTGTTATTACCTGAGCCAGTATGACTTCTGAAGCACATATTCATTGCAGCCGTATCTCCAAAGTCATTAACTAAGAGCCTTGCTGGTTTCAGTATGAATTAGTTATGAAGTACTGAAGTAACCCCAAATCCGTTTATGTAAGCCTCCCTTGCCATCAGCTAATATCTTCAATAACACTAAAAGCTGAAGTCAAATCAAAACCGGGGCCTAAACTGAAATTTAAGGATGTAATTTGTCTGTGTTTAGTTACTGAGGGTAGCAAACTGGAACCGTACATCGCACACACAGAATTACAGGGTGGGATCTTTTTGCATATTTTAAATGTTTTCATGATGAAGAAGTGTTATAAATTAATTTATGTATTTTTTTCACTCCAAAAAGTACTAACAGCGTGGCAGCTCTGAATGCTGGGAAAGTAATATTAGTCAAGAATTCTAGCAATTTTGTTTCTATTAGCCTTCCAAGAGGCTGAAGAGAACCATAAAAAGGACCCACGTGATCGATAGTTTTAGAAGAAAAAGTAACAACAACTACAAAAATTTCTATGGCAATGCCAAAACTTTGATACATACCAGGATCCTGCAGTGTTGCACAGTTAAAAGTGTTAAATAATTGAATAATATCCTTTCTTAAATTGGAAACATTGCCTTTGGGTCACATCAGAATCGCAGAAATGACATTGCACAACCAGAGGTTCTGACCAATCAGCATCCTTAGAGGAGCAACTGGCAGCTACACCTTTGTGACGACACACAGATGTGACTGTTCGTCAAAAACAATAATGGCAGCTCCTAAAGAGATTAATGTCGATGCTGCAATAGCATTAGTTCAATAAAAGAAGAGCGGGGAACCTAACAGAACTGAAGGCTTTTGCTGTTTCAGTATGGACAGTATGTGACGGTGATAGACAGATAACCCTGTACAAACAATTTCCAGGGACGGTTTCCCACAAGGTTCTGTGTAATAAACCATGTGGCAGCGTCAGGTTACAAAGCTATTCAACTATACAACAAACAGTTATGTCAGAGTATACTGGCACCTTAAGCTTTCAGAAAAAGTACAGTAGATGCATTTCCCTGTAACATTTGACTTCCAAGTAAGCAGCACAATAGTAAGGATGGTCACATCATGAGCAGAACAGCAACACAGCCCTGAAATACCTGCCAGAAAAGGACTACTTTTAAGATGCAACAAAAATTGCTCTAGTGAAAAAAAGATACATACAGTTAATTTAGATACATCGCAAGGTTTGTAATTAATTAGATTTATGTTATTAATCACTTGACGGCCCTATGTAAAACATATTTGCTGTTGCAAATTAGCAGTATATAAATGTGATTTCAAGGAGCATATGAGAGAACTGTCCCTCACTTGCTGCCTAACTAGGCTGCATGCTGGAGACAGCTCAGAAACAGAGAGGGAGGTGGGGCTGACATAATACTGTGAGTTTTGGCAAAGCTCACCCTGGGTTTTCTCCTGCCACTGGGATTGACTGCAGTAAGAGGTGCAGCCTCTGTGGCTGCTGAAGCCAAAGAGGGGACAAGCAAAGAGATGCACTGCTACTCTCTCTCTCTCTCTCTTGTAAAAGAGAGGGTGATGTTGCTGATGCCCTGTGAAATAGGTAATACACTGCCTTCTCATTGGGAAAGCCTCTGGCATGAAGAATATATTCAGATCCAAACTATGGGTGCAAAGCAAGTAGAGCCACATGAGAGGGGAGAAGCATGTCTGAAACAGCTCAACTACATATGCATTTTCCAGATAGTTTCCCAAGAAGCAAGCATCGGCTTGAGGACTTAGCTGATGATCAGAATAGCTGGTTGATTAAAATTAGGCTATATTATGGAAAAAGTTGAACTAACGTGCTCATGGGAACATGTAAACCACATGGAGTCACAGTGACGCAAATTAGCCAGATCTGTAGAAACCAGATCATGATTTCTATGCCTACGTGACATGCCTCTGCTGGTCTAAAACGCTTCATATTATCTTACGCCTGGTTAGATCCAGTAAGCAAGAAGAACAAATAAACATCTTTTTTAGGTAAACAATGTCATGTGGATTTGATAAAAATAAAGACGATGGATGACTTCAACGTTATCAGAAACTGTAACTGTAGCTGTAAACTGTATATTTCAAAATTTACAAAGCAAGATACATGTTTTTCAGTTAGACTTCATGCAGTAAATTACATCTGACTATAACTGCTACCTTTTGAAGAGAAAATTCATGGTTGCCTCTACTTCTTCCCCTTTAAACATTAAAACTTAAAACACCTTATACAATATTCTGCAAACCCACTAACTGTTATGAGAGAAATTGCAGAGCAGGTTTCATGCCAAGTCTTGTAGTCGTACTGCAGTGTAAATTAATGTAAATCAAATTCCCTCAAGTATGCCTCACGAGAATATGACACCTGGACTGATGCCGTTTTTCAAAGTGGATGTGGAAAAATACCTCTGGATGTGTGCATGAAAATAAGAGAGAGAGAGAGTGAGAGAAACAGAGAGAGTAAGAGAAAGAGAGGGGGGGGGGAGTTTCTACGGTTGCTGTATACTCACAAGCACTCAGAGAGATGAAATTCAACTGCAGCAGGCTCAGGCTAATTACTGGATGACATACTCATTGGTGATGGCTTTCAGTGGTACTATAGCGGCATCTCCCACCAAAGCGTGTTTTTATAACCATTTTCAATTTGCACACAAAAAAACTGAGAGGAGACTGCGAAAATTTGGGGTGGGGGGGTTTACAAAAAAGTTTGTAGCTGTATTCATAAAAGCTAAAGTTAGCCAATTAAGCTAACCATGACGTACATGAAGCTAATGACTAAACCAGCGCCTGGGTGAAACTTCCGGTTCACTTAAAAAAAATGGCGGCAGACAAAAACCTAAGATATTTGTTTAGCAATAAAGAGACTCTACACTTCCTCAAACTAATACATGAAACATAACACATAAAATGGCACCTCACAGAAGATATAGCTGTATGATGAACCAACGCCAATGTTAGCATTACAGACACATTAGCTAGTGGAAGAAAACACACATAAAAATATATTTTTTAAGTGTAAATGGACGTTACATTTGCATAGAAATCGGTATATTATTGGGAATGTTATAACCATAAAAGAAAAAAAAGTAGGCTAAGGAAAAAAGGACAGAGGAGAGGAAAAGATTAAGTGTAGTTTAAAATTGTGTATTGCTGTACAAACAACTAACTGAGCTAAAAGTGCATTGCGGTACTTACTCATTAAAATGAAGATGGAGATATAAGTGTTGTAGTTTTTTGTGTAATCCATGGCTCCCGTTTTTAGAATCCGTGTAGTTTTTGGCACCTTTAGGTCCTCATGAATACGTTCAAGAGGCTCCTGAAGCAACACGGTAAATACACACACACACGCGCGCGCGGTCCTCCGGACAGTGTAGTTGTTTCTCC
>CAFUXE010000513.1:318606-328819 GCA_903364295.1 Serranus cabrilla
TGGAACAATCAAAGCTTTAGATTCTCCGTACAGACACAACGGTCTAACCATATAACACTCAGCAAGAAAGCAAATGAGCATATTTCCCAACATGTCAAACTATTATTACGAGTGCTCTGTGTATAAGTGTTAAGAAAGTCTATTATATTAAAGAGCAGTATGAAAGGATGCTACTTTCAGCAACAGGGGAGCCAAAAGAGGCAGTGTAACTACTTCAGAAACGCTGACTGCCTGTTTTCCATCCATTAAAGGAAGCAAAGAGGTAATGGGAATGATAATGACAGCTTTGAATAAAGGCTGAGAGTGACCTGTTTGTCCTTCACCTCACCCACCTTCATCTCTTCTCCAGGATTTGGCTTTTGAAGGAAGCAGAAGCAGCAAAAATCTGATTTAAGTGATCAAAAGACGCTGCTGAGCCAACAAAAACTATGTGTGTGTCTGTGTGTGTGTGTGTGTGTGTGTGTCTGTGTGTGTGTGTTAGTATAGGCCTCAGATCTGTGATCCAGTTGTGTGTATTTCAAGTATTTGATCCCATGAATTTGCTCTCCCTGAATTTATACTGGGTCCATCAATGTCTTTGGAAACCGAAGCAGCAACATGTTCTGTAATCTATAAACCAGTTCATACAGGACAGATGTGCTTTAATGGTTTGTTTTGTTTTGAGTTGTCAGATGCGGTTTGTATTTGATGTGGTCTAATTTGCCCGTACCAAAGACCACATGTAGGGAATCTAAGGTCAAAGTGTTCATGTCATGCTTTATATTGTTCACATTTTTGTGCATAATGATTATATTTAAGCCCACACAGATGACTTGCAAACATAAACATCTCTTAATATCTTATTTTACAGTACACTCTATTGTATATTCAATAGTGTTGTCTTATTTAAAACAGCTTTTAGCCCCAGGGCAAAGGTTGCTGCTCCATTGTTGCTTGTCAGACCACCCACTCTCTTACTGTTTCTTTCTAAATGAAACAGCTAAAAAGACCTGAAGCCACACGACTGTCTTTAACACCCACTTCTGAGCAATTACAATTTCAGATCATTTTTTACTCACTAACAGCCAGCAGCGAGAGAAAACAATCACATACCGCAACAGTGTGTCAAACAACTAACAAAGATCGACAGACCTTGAAACAATAACAGGAGGCAAGACAGTTTTTATCAGTGTGCCTCCAGAGCATCGAAAGAGCTTCATTACGTTCCACCTATTCATTAGAACTGATTAGACTATTTTTTCTTCAAGAGTTATTTCTCATGGAAAGGTTCATGGAAGTCGGATGCTTAATTGTTTCTCTGCTTGTACACAGACCTGTGGCCTGGGTTCGAGTCTGCCTCAGAGCCCTTTCCTGCATGTCTTCCCCTTTACTCTATCTACTATTACTACTATCAATAAAAGCTGAAAAATATCAAAATATCTTTAAAAAAAAACAACCCCCTCTCCAGCACAACTAGGAAGCCATGAGTCATGAGACAAACAGTCATGTGATGAATAATCATTGAAAATATGTTAAGGTTTGATAACCGTCTTTGTAAATTATGCTTCAGTGTAACAGTGTGTGGATTGGATGACATCTTGCTTTATAATATAATAAAGAAAAATAACGAGGGCAAATGTCATAAATGGGGACAGCCCCAGTCCACAAGGAGAGACAAAAGTGACACCAACCCTGCATCTAACTTCCAGTTATACAGAAAACAAGCTAACCCACAAGTAACGTCAGAGATTAGTTATTGCAATGTAATCATTGGATTTCAAATTGTGATTGTAGGTAATAAGTTTAGTTCAGTTCTGTGCATTTCTTCAAGTTAGCTACAGACCCACTTGCAAATCTTTCCCCCCCTAGAAACAGCAGATGTACCCGGGGTTGGGAAACAAACCCCAGTGAATTTTAAATGTGACTGTGAAATTCCACAACAAATGCACTCTTTGAGCTTGAGCCAGGAAGTGTAACCAAGCCTTCCTCCATATGGGCCGTCCACATGTAGCAATTTTTCAGAATAACATCAACAAGTTTTTGATGTTAGCTTCAAATCCGTTCCTTACCGATGCCTCGTCTCATTGAATTCACATTTACCGTATTTACATCACTATACAGAGGAAATGAGAAAAATCCCAGGAAATATATAAACTGTGTCAACTGTAGCAAGTGAATCTGACAGGACCAAGCATAGACACATCCGGCATGGAGAAGCCATGCAGCGGGGTGTGTGTGTGGGGGGGTCTCACTCTCAGTCAGACTCATTTATTAAAACAATATCTTTGGCTGCATTTTCTACAGAGGTTGGACAGTAATATGACAGCTGGTGTTATTAATGAACGTGCAACTCTCTTTTATCTGCTTTATGTTGTTTAATGTACTTTTGAGGATGATGGATGCGTATGTGGATAAATAAGCACAGACTAGTTCTTCCACAGGTCAATCCATCCACTCAGTTTGGAGAACGCTAATACTCAGAGATAATTTATGCTCTCTTTGTTTCTGGCAAAATCATCAGTAGAGAAGTGAAAGCGATATGAGGACATTCCTGTCGAGAAGAACTCAAGCCAGACATTTTTGGACTTACATCTTTCAATATTTCTTCTTGTCCTTTCATGACCTGTTATTCTAATCTGCTTCAAGTCAAGACACATTTAATCCAGTGGGCCAATGAAGGCCAATAAGTAACTGAGCTCTTTATAAAAATTAAGGATGTTGAAGGGGAAGTTCAGATTGCTAAGTGAGGTTGTATGAGGTATTTATCCATAGTTAGTGTATTATCTGCAGTAGATGGCAGTTTATACACCCTGAGCTCTGGGAAGCAGGCAGGAGTACTGACACAGAAGCTAAGAAATGTTCTGCAGCAAAAAATATCATTGTACAGCCAGAAAACAGTAGTTTCTGGTCAACAGCTGCCTCAATTTTTTGTTTTGTTTTTTGAGCATGGGAAATCTGAAATAACATTTTAAAACACCAAAGTCACACAATAACACAAAGAAACAATCGAGGCAGTGATGAAACTATCCCTTTAATGTATGTACGAAGTGCCATGGCAATCTAATATTTGTTAAGGTATTACAAATAATGATCAGTCTTGTGGTGTGTTATGGGGATTCTCAATGATTTATCATGTCTTGATTGAACTGGCAACATTCAACAGAAAGTTGTGAAAGATCAAGGAAATGCAAAACACAATAATCAGATTATAATGGATCCAATGCTCGTGTGAGGAGAGCTGCAGCATGATATCCCTGATGATTGTACACAACCACATCTCCAGTCTGTTTACATTTCACAAGAAAAGAAACATGCAGTTCCAAATTACACCCAGAACATTTCTGAGAATGATTTATCCCGACTCATGTGGAGAGCATATCGCTGAAAAAACCTGTGAAGATTATGTGCAGGATGGAAATGCTACGGTCCTCACACAGCCAGGAATGTCATGGACGTCTGCACATATGGAATGTCCACACAGCCGCACACACACAAACACACACAAGGCAGCAGAGCGAATGCAGCTCGTCCTGCCACCTGGATATAAACATGTGGAGAGAGAGCCAAAGCAGCAGGGGAGTGATAATATATGCCTGCAATACTGCATATCAATCTGAGCCTTAATGCTTTCATAGAGCTTCCAAATCGACCGCAAATTAAATTCTTATAAAGGATCACATCATGCCATGTATGAGTGAAACAGCTGGATCGGGGGGAAGGAAGTTTAATTCCAGATTTCCTCGCAGCAGGAGCTGCCTGTGGCAGCCAAGTTGCACAGCAGAGTGTGTGGCAACAAACAGGGACATAATGTCTGTTTATGTTTTTTCACACCTCTATACATGTGAATCAGATGTGCTCAAAAGAAAGACAACCTCTCAGATGGTTTTATACATGTCTTTAAGGAGCCAGTTGAAAATGAGATTTATGTAATTTATATTACATCTTTTATCATTTCACTCACTGTGATCTTTTACTGCTATTAATAAGTCCTGCACGTCTATGGAGACATTAGACGTGTGAGCAGCTACTAACACACAAAGTTGAATTTCTCACAAACATCACAAATATTGTGTCTACACATGCTATACATATTGAACTATTTGCATACAACCTCTCCTGTCCTCTCCTCTCATTCTCATTATTCTAAATCCCTGTTTGCATGTAGGTGAAAGGTGTAAACTCTCAACAGAAAAAGCTGCAGTTGGGTAAATACCCCTGTTTGATAATGCTCTGTTTACATACGCTTTCACGTAGAAAGATTTTTTTTTTTATTGTTATTTAAAATGTGGGAAAAAATGTTTTTTTTTAAACACCTGTGTATGAATGGACAAGGACTTAACACTCATCAGCGATGTCTCTTTCCAGAAATCATCAGCTGGTTGTTCAGATCATCCACAGACCTTGTTGTGAACAGCTTCATGTAGGAACTATTTTCTTTATGCCAAACTACACCTGCTGATAACATCATCCAAACATATCCTTAATGATGTCCTCAGCGTTACTATTTTTTATATAAAGAGCCTTTATTACAAACAGCAGGTGTGGAGTCTGAAAGAATCGGACATTTAGGAGTCAGCTTTGATTGAATCAGAGAGTTTGCATTACATTATATCATTAGATTCTGTATCTTTGGAGCTTCACTCATACTATAAAAATCTGCCTTCACTGCAGGAAACACGCAGATTGAATTTATAACATTAAGGACAGTTCTGGTCCAACAATTACTGAGATGCAATGAAAAATGTTATTTTTTTATGAGTTACAGCTGGGATCAGGAGATGAACGTGTGAAGAAAGAACACAGTGTCTTTTTCTTCTGTGAAAATGAAGTAATGTTTATGTAAATTATTTTTCTGGAAGATGTTTTAATGTCATTTTTCATCATTATAATTATAACTTAAATATGACCTCAGAACATTCCTGTCTGTTGTTTGTTTTGTTTTTATTGTTTTATTTTGGAGTGACCAACAATTTAATTACAGGACGTTGGTTCTACCCTGTTAAAATTAGCAAACAATGACCAAGTCTGCTTCCATAACTACACACACACACATACACACTGTGCCATGCTGGGTCATTAACTGGGACAACTGAATCCTAAAGCGTGATCATCCCACACATCCTGCACACACACAATCAATATGTGTGTGTGTGTGTGTGTCACATCACATCGACAGTATTTAAGAGACTAACAAAAAGCTCTTGCTCAAAGCGATCTCTTCAGTAATGATGGTTTTAATGGGTTTATAAGCACATTTACACACCCACTGGCCCTCTCTCTCTCCCTTTCTCTCTTTCACACACAAACACACACACACACAGGGCTCTAATTAATTAGTGTGTACTGACTCGCTCTCTCTGACCTCCTGTTTGATCACAGCATCACTGTCCTCATTGTAGGTTAATAGCTGTAATGGAAACATTTCCACCTTTCCCATTCACGAGGACGTTACTGTGTTTTTAACACTCTCTGGTTTGACATTAGTTGCCGTCATTGCAGATGTTTGACACATTGCTTCCATGTGACCAAAACTGCAGCCTTGTTAACATGATGGAAAGGATTTTCTCCCTGATGCCACGAGGAAACAATCTGTGATACTTTCTTTGATCTGTGGTGACCTCGCATAAAATGCGCCAAAGGCTTTGAAATAAAAACATACTCTCACATTTGATGGCATTCAGCAGCTTTTAGATGCTACAATAAAGGTTTTACCATCATTTTAATATCCCCCACTTTAACAGTAGAGGGGTCCAAACATTAAAACACATCTTTTCAGTGTTTTTACAACAGATTTAAAGCTGCTGATTTAATGCTTTGACAAAGAGAAGTAGTAGTCCCAAATATAAATGACTGACATGGTACAACATAAATGATGCAACCTCCATCTGAACAGTCATGCAATTTCATTGCAATTTATGCGACTTTTACATCTCTCTAGCTGTGATAAAGGCAGTCACGGGAAGGACAGTGAGGTTAGACTTCAGAAGTATTGAGTTCAACTTGAGGGATCACATCGTTAACAGTTTGTGTTAGAAAGAAATGGCAGAGTGGGACACATCATGATCCCACCACTCCTCATCACACACACGTCTGTACAGACGGAGCAGACAGTGCTGCACAAAAAGCCATTGTTAAAAAATGTTACTCTGTTTCTCCTCATCCAACTTCACCGGCAACCACTGCACAACCACTTGAGAATGACTTCAGTAGATTCATGTTTACTTCTGTACACAGCATGCTGCGTGTGATGTCTTTGTTATTGTTCTTCCGTGCACACAGGCCAGTTCAGGGCTTTAAGTTGTTCAGAAAAGAGTCTGATATACGCCAAAATAAAAATAAAAAATCAGATCTGAGCAGAAGAATCTGAATTGAGCTCTAACCTTGCAGTTTGAACACAGTCTAAGCTTTTCAATGTGTTTCTTCTTCCACATGCAAACTGTTTTAAATCAGTGACAACTGACTTTTTGTGAACTCCATGCAGTGTTTTGACTTGTGACTTCCAAGAAGAAAAATGTATTACTTAATGTGAAACAAACAAGTTTTATTCTTTCATATCAGCAACTACTGGACCCCAGGAAGAGAAGCTGCCTCCTTGGTAACAACGTGTAAACAAACAAACAATAAACTATAGCACTGGATCCACAAATCAGATTCTTTTAAACATCCCCAGGGTGAGCTCAGAGTTTGGTAAAACTGTTTTCCATTTTTATGCACCCTGGACATGGAATGAGCTGAAAAATATGATTTCCCTTGAAATACTTTTCAAGGTCTTTGACAAACTGCCCAGAAGGAAACTAAGTGCTGTTTCATAGAATACTTGACTGTGTAATGGACGCTGTTTGTAGGGCTTCTGCTCTTTTACTGTCACTTGTGTTTATGCATTATATGTGTTTGAACATGTGAAATTGCTTTTATGTGAAACTGATCATGCTGCCGTCTGAACCAAGTGTCAGATGTATAAAACTCACAACTAAAAGACAGAAATATGTAAAGGCATTATTTGTGTCAGGTTTATAAAGCCATGTGACCAAAACTGCAGCCGTTTTAACATGAAGGAAAAGATTTTCTCCCTGATGCCACGAGGAAACAATCTGCGATACTTTCTTTGGCTCTTGCTATCTGTGGAGATTTACAAGTATAAAGTGCTTCATATGCCTCTCCTCTTTCACTGTCACTTGTGTTGTGAATGCATTATATGTGTTTTAACATGTGAAATTGATTTTATGTGAAACGGATTATGCTGCCATCTGAGCCAGGGGTCAGATGTGTAAAACTGTACAAAGACAGAAATATGCAAATACATTATTTTACATGCATAGATATTATTTTCACCATGTTTATAGAGCCGACAAGATCTCCAACACTAGTAACGACACATATGAGTATTTGTCAAAATCACCCATATGAGCTTTTCAATTCAATTAAATTGTATTTATATAGCCAAGAATCATAAATCACAGATTAGCCTCAAAAGGGCTTTACAGAATATGCAGGGAAAAACTTGAAGAAAGAGCAAGAGTGGATGGATCTCCCTTCCAGTACGGACAGACATGATAGAGTGAAGGGGTTGAGAAGTCTGTGACTCATGGGTGGATATGGTGCCGGTAGATTAAGTCAGATGATGAGCAGTAGTAACAGTAATAACAGAAGGAATATAAGTCCAGACCCAACCACGATCCATGCTGAGGACCATAGTAGTGATAAGACAGTCCAGCAGAACCACCACAGAGATCATGGCTAGTCCAGGCCCAACTGTGATCCTTGGAGCTGACCAACATGTGCTGTTCGCTGTTGTAAAGTAAAGGATGTCGTTTCATTGAATTTAGGCTACAAAACTATGGATCTAGTTTTAGGCCAAAAATGTCCTGGTAAAGCATTATGGAAGGCAGTAAAAAAAAAGTTAATAAATGTACGTAAAATTCCCAAAGTGAAGAAGTAACATAAAAACATGATGCACAAAACAGTGGAACAGAATATGTTTAAATTACATTGTTTATTTTCACATGGGACTTGAACCCAGTTCTCTTGGGTGAAAGCCTGGTTCAACACATAAATGTACAGTTACTGTTCCAGCAAAGTGGCGTCAAAATTTCCAGCAGAGGTCACCGCTAAAAATCAAACTCTCCCACAACACAGACCGCCATTATATCGCCGGCTGTGGGTTTAGTTTGCTCTTCATAGTGATTGTTCTAAGAGCAAAAGAGGGAAAACACAGCTTTAAAAAGTAACGGTGTAGATATTTGTTTTAGTCACCAAAACACCTCAGAGGAAAAGTTACAACAGCTGCATCAACTTATTGTGTTCATTTTGTGTGTGTAGTTTGATAGTATGATTACAAGCTGTTTAGAATATTACAAAGATTACATCAAAGTTTAGTGACTTGCAACATCGTGCAACAACAAAACAAAACAAAACCACCCAAGAGCAATAAGGCAAGATCTCTTGCCTGAATTAACTTATTTTTAAGTGAACTTCTCTGTGATCTATTTTAGAGTAAATAACTTATTTAAAAAAAAAGAACAGACGATCAAAGAAGAATTTTTCCCCACAACATCATTGGGTTGATGCATGAGGATACATAAAAAAAAAAATCTTTGGTACCAATACCAAAAAATATATAAATTTTTCTTGTAATTTATGAGGCAAAATCATGTTGCAGACGGACAACAGCTGTAAAGTTGATGAGTCACTGTACACCACATGTGCACATAAAAATCACCCAAGGGTGACAGTGTGAAGTGAAACGTCCTGCAGCCTTCAAATGGCTTCACTTAGCATTACGCATGCAGACATATTGAATCTAACTCTGACTTGGATCCACCCTGTCCTACATGAGCCACCATCAAAGAGAAAATAAAAGCATTTGGGGAAGATTCAGCTGTGTTTGGTGTAGCTTACAGGGTCATATAAGGACAAATTACTAGCATTTTTAAGACTGTGATTTTATTAGCATAATGTTCCTGGTGGTAGTCATTTAAAGCAATTGCTGATCTTGGGAAATGTGGCGATAGCCTATTATTTATTCAATTAGCTTGATCAACTATGTGCTGGTGTTATTGTGAAATATATATTTGCTCTTACTATGGCAACCAAAGACCACAAAATACACCGAATACGTCGGGCAACAGAAACTGTGTGATGCAGTATTTCACCGTGTCATCAGATTTTATAGTGATGGCAGCTGTTGAAAACACAAACATGGAGGTGTCCACGTAAAAGTCTTACTTTTTACTGTAATCAGGTTTAAATACATAACTGTACTTAGTTCTGTCTACTGTTATTTGGCTGTCCATATTATAAGCCAAAGTCTGTCATCCATTAGCTAAGAAAATCATCATCAATCCTGTGCCGCTGCAGATATGAGTTGCCAGCGCGGTGATGGTGGCGCTGCTAGAACACACAAGGTGGACGCCTGATTCGTCTATAGGCAGAAAGGGCTGTTAGAGTAATTCCCCGGCTGCCATGATGGTGCAGAGAAAAACAAAAAACGTAAAGGGGAAAGACCTGGAAACACTAGCCAATCAGAGCAGATGCTTAAAGAGACAGGCGTAAAAAAAAAAATTCAGACACAGGGTGAATATAGTAAGGTATAGTGAGGTATAGCCAGACAGACAGCATTAAAAAAAATATGTTTTTTAATATCATAGCATGATAATAAACTCACCAAGCCACTTTATTAGTTAAGTGGTGGTGTGGTCTTCTTCTTCATGGTTGGACGTGTGTTCAGAGATGATCTTCTGCAGACCTTGGTTGTAACGAGTGGTTATTTGCGTTACTGTTGAAGCAGTCTGTTCATTCTCCTCTGACCTCTGGCATCAACAAGGCAGCATTGGATATTTTCTCTTTTTCACACCATTCTCTGTAAACACTAGAGATGGTTGTGTGTGAAAATCCCAGTGGATCAGCAGTTTGTGAAATACTGAGAGCAACAACCATGCCACGTCCAAAGACACTTTAATCACCTTTCTTCCTCATTCTGATGCTTTGAACTAGGGCTGAAACGATTCCTCGAGTTATTCGAGTAATTCGATTACTAAAATGCGTCGAGGCAAAATTCTCTGACTCGATGCTTCGTTTAAGCCACTTCCGCTTTTGATGCCTACATGTCCGCGCAAAGTGCGGACTGCAAAATAGAGATGGAGACCGACGGAGATGAGCGACAAGGAGAGCAAAGAAAACAGTAAACTGTCGAAAGTGTGGGACCATTATAAACTAAATCGGACGCAAAATACAG
>CAFUXE010000513.1:338654-364833 GCA_903364295.1 Serranus cabrilla
GAGACAACCGACCAACACAACTGTATTTTTAATGTACACTTTTGAGATTTTGGGCTACATGTCTTCTTCAGACTGGTGGAAAGATAACGTCAAAAATACTAATTTATTTTGTCTCATTTTGTCTGTAGATTTTTAATACATTTGAAAAAAGTTTGATCAGAGCATTAGATCCTGTCTAATCTGCATATTTGACTTTTCAGAAATTGTGTAAAAACAAGTTTAAGTTTTAGTCTTAATGCAACTGGGAAGTTTCATAGTGATATTGAGGCCTCAACTCTGACAATGTTCAAATCCAGGCTGAAAACCGTTCGGTTTAGCTGTGCATACCACAACTGAAAGTCTTTTTTTTTAATTTAAATTTAATTATTCAATGATTTTAGTGATTATTTTTCTGTTTTTATGTAATGATTTTAATCTGCCTTTTTTGTTTTTCTGTCACTGTAAAGCACTTTGAATTGCCTGGTGTATGAATTGTGCTCTATAAATAAACTTGCCTAAGTTGACCCTATGAACAGCCCATTCATCAGTAGTGGGTCTCCTGCATCACATTGCTTTTATTTTAGTGCAAGAAGGAATGTGTAACCTCAATGCAGGAGTTTGGTGATCAGCTTATACACACCCTGCTCATTTTGACAAAAATGGACTCAGCATTTTCAGCACGACTTTCACATTAAACCCTTTAAATTAATGTGCAATACATTGATATTTATGTGAGCAATTTGGTGGGAAAGACTGATCTCACTCCAAGAACTTTTATCAGTATGAAGAGTTTAAAAAGCTGCAGTAAAATCATGAGCTGTGCTGCTATACAGTATTCAAACACGTTTTTCCTGAGAAGTTATATTTCTTAGAATTGTTATTATCGTTATCTGAGAATCAGTGACATTTAATGAGTGCTTTCACCCATTAAACGCTAAAAGCATAAAATTGTAGACCTTCTGCTCAGCAGCGATCTGCCTTGTTTCTGTGATTTGTTCAAATACTGAACAAATTATACTTCTGAGTCAGTACCTGAGTGTGTTTGAAGCATTCCTTTAAGTCGGCTAGTACTGGCACGGGTCACAGCCTATTTTTTTATAATATTGCTTTTAATTGCTTTTTAACTTTTTCTTGCACCATTGTTATTTGATATTGATTTTATATTTGTCATTCGTTAAAACGTATAATTAAAAAAAAAAAAGCACCTTGTTCTCAAGTGTGACTGCTCCCTCTGACACTGTGTACTGCATGAAAAGGACAGAGGGTTAAGAGATGGATGGAAGTACTGAGTCAGTGTCGAGGCCTCAGATCTGGAGTGATGTGATTTGCTCTGTTGGTCTTACAGAGAAATCCAGGAGCAGCGCTCTGAATCAGCTGCAGCTGCCAAATCAATTTTTTATGGAGACCTGTTCAGATACAGTAGTAGTAGCCAAGTCTACTGAAGATAAGTGCATGGACAAGTTGTTCGAGGTCCTGCTGAGACGATGTCTGTCCCCCTGCCTCAAGTTCCCATAAACAGACCTGTAATACTCTGCAGGCACTGGACTGAACTCAAACTTATATGCACTGGCTCAGTATTAATCATATTACTTTTTTTCTCCGCTGGGGTTACTTCATGTGCCCCAGCGGAGAAAAATTCATATACCACTAGAGACAGAACATTAATTCCTGACATTGCACACCTCACTTGGCATTATCCCTCACGTGTATGCTCAAGGTGATAGATGGCTGACTTAAGAAATGTCTCAATGTGGCTGTTGTAATTCAGTTCATGATAACAGAATATTTATTTATATTTAAAAAGGATGATTTTCAAGGTTTTCAGGTAAACATACGCATGCATTGTATTGAACAGGATATTTATATGATGGAAAAGTAGCAAAATCCAAATGCAATATTATACATATTGGTTACATAAGAAGTTTAACTTCATCAGTATGTGAGGAGTTGTCACGTGGCTGCAGAGGAACCGGATCCATTCCCACAATTTGTTATCTAACCGCTCACAGTAGAGGTACACGCACAGAAAACACACTGATCCCTTGCGGGCATTTTCCAAAGCTGATTTAACACTGGAAACAGTTGGAGGAGCTTCAGTGGAAACCCAACAGGGTCTTTGTCCGTCAAGGATTCCTGAGTGAATGTTATTGATCAGTGACACTGAGGGAACAATTCTTTAACTGAAAACATGTTTGTGTTAATAAAAACATGTGACTCACTATTTGAATCAAATTGTGTGTTTGCATCTGTGGTGAGACCAACAATACAAAACACTTTAGCTACAATTGTCTCAGTAATATTTATTGGCTATAACAACAGTGCTGAGTCATAGTGATTGAAGAATAAAAACATGAAAGCATAAACAAACTTCAAAATCATGTTTTATTCATGAAAAAAAAGACAGTTTCAGGCACTTGTAATGTCAAACATTTGCCAAAAATTGCCTTGGTCTAT
The DNA here is from genome assembly GCA_903364295.1 of Serranus cabrilla. Lineage (NCBI taxonomy): Eukaryota > Metazoa > Chordata > Actinopteri > Perciformes > Serranidae > Serranus > Serranus cabrilla. Next base: position 341,088 of record CAFUXE010000513.1, read on the forward strand.
TTTCAGGGTTTTGAGACACAGTAACTGGCAAAGTGCTGAAGTCTCAAGAGAAATTATTAATTCCTCCTGTTTGCTTAGAGGAACGGATTTTGGGACCTGTGCATGTGCGCTCATGTTTCATTCACCAAAACTTTTCCACTGATGGTCTGTGATATAGACTCTTAGTTTGAACCCTTTAATATGTTCAGAGCTGGTTCAAATAAGTGCTTGAAGTTATTTGGAATTGTAACTTCATTGAGGGCTGTCCAATGGTTTCCTTTAAGACATGCTGTTGATGATGTTGGCTCTTGTTCCATGGTCGGCCTTAACAAGAAACTATTAGACGTAGAAATTATTGCCTCACTTTTTCCTCTTCTTGCGCTCTCGTCTCTCCTTCCATTTCTCTCAGTCCCGTACCGACCCTCCTCTGGATCCTCTGTTTTTGGCTCACTGCGTTGCATTTTTCTGCTCCCTGCTGCTGTCAGTCTCCTTTATCATCACTGCTGTCCTGTAGTTTTAGAATGCTCTCCAAACGTTTCGCCCTAATGGCAGGCAACTGCTCGTACATATCGAAGCCAAACTCTGCGTGCTGTTGAGGCAGACGGAAGAGCAGCAAGTGGTTTCTCAACACCTGGAAAGGAGACCGAAAGAGAGCGAGAAGAGCAGCAGAGGTGGTGGTTGTCAGACAGCTCAACTAATCTTAAAGATGCGTATAACATGAAACATGTCATCATGTATATCAATGTATTGATCCAGCTGAACAGCGTGTTGCAATTGAGGTACATAAAAATTAGCAAGCGAGCAAAGAGGTTCAGACAGCTTGTTTCAAGCTAGCAAAAAACTACAACTAAGATAGTTAAACATATTGGATTAATGGTTAAATAGGCATAATAAACAGCTAAATAAGTAAACTAGATAAAGTTTAAGTGTAACTGTAAACAGTAGAAATAGCTGAAATGGTAAATGGATAGATGCTTTCAACATTTAGCTAAAAATAGCAGCTGAAATAGCTAAGAAATAAATGAGAATAAATGGTTGAAATACATAGCTTCATGTTATATATAAACAGTTAGTTATCTAGCTTAATGGTGATGGATAACCTAGTAAGTTTAAAATGAATGGATAAAAATCCCAAATTCTGTCTCAGTACTACGAATACAAACTTGATCATACCAACCTAAGCTTTGAATGTACAAATGTATAAAAATAAATGTAACAATATCCACTTAAACATAATTAATGGCGTTAATAAACATCCAGTTAAAGATAAATTCAAATATACATATATCGGAGTAGCCTGTGGGGAAACCACCAATGTTAACAAAGTTACACACAAAGTATCACTGCAGGACTTTGAGCCGCTGTGTTAAAGATAGGATGCAGATCATTACATGGCCCAAGAGTTTTGCAGATGAATTATTCAACGATTCAGGACAGCGAAAGAGAAAAGCCTTCCAGCAGCTAAACAGTGACAAACCAGTCTGTTTCTAATCTTGTTCACCATCATCCAAGTCAGAGGAATGTGGAGGCAACATCAGAAAGGTACATGAGAGGAAGGCGAGAGGTGGTATAATCAATAAAACCCTGGCAGTGTAAAGATCAGAAAGGGAATAAAAAAGAAAAAGGCAAAAGAAAAAAGTAGACGAGTACCTCAGAAGTCAGGTAGTGGATTTTCCTCAGCATACTGTGTCGGGCTGCTTCAACCTCCTGCAAAAGGACGAGATAAAAGATCAAAGGCCTCATTGATGTGCTGCACTGCTGCACTTCACTTCCCAGGGTTTACTTAATGAACTCTACACCTGCATGCATGACCGTTTTCAGCTGCTCTAAAATAATGTCTTTTTAAATGGGGCAAATCATTTTACATTGCTGAATGTGTTGTTTATAAACCCTGCAGTCAAATAAAAGTCACACACCATTACTCAAAAATATATTCATGAACATGAAGGGGGCTAAGCTGACTTTGTGAGACCAACTCAGAGGCTGCTGCTTGACAGCTAATCAATAACACACACATTTTGCACGCTCATAAAATATTTAAGATTTTGAGTCCGATGAGGTCATGTTTGGATAAAAAAAATACACATAAAATAGATCCGTGAAACCACTGCTCACTACCCACAAATCCAAACTTTTATTCAGAGCAGCTGCAGTGCATTCTGGGTTTGCTAAATTGCTACATATGTGGCAGTTGGCCTGAGGTTTCACTGTGGTAAATTTAAAGATTTAAAGAGAGAGTGAATGTCCTGCAGTGCTGTACCTGTGCTGCAGCATCCTGAGAGAAGATAAAGGAGTTGACATGAGACAAGGCGACCACATATAAGATGGGACACCAGCGGGGCGTCAGGGTCCCTGTAACCAGAGAGCGGAAGTAGAGATGGAGGAGAGGCAGGGAGTCCTCAGCGGGGGAGGTGAACCGCTCGATAGGGATGGAGAGCTTTAAATGAAGAATCGGACAGATAATTTAGCAGGTCAGCCTCAGGTATAGTTGATTCTGTACCAAAACATTTTTACCTGCACCGATTACATTATTTATTTACTTTTTAAACGCTACCTTTCCTCTTGCACCATGTGGGGGATAAAATAATATACACCTCTACAGCAAAAAGATAAAGATGCCTTAATCGTTACGTATAAATTACACTTTTTCCTACATGAAATCATATTTTCTGACAAATAACATTAGGTGTGTTGGGATATAAATGCAGTGGAAAGTGGAAGTCTACAAACCCCTGGTAAAAAAAGGAATCAGACCAAGATATATCAATTCAGGGTATTTACCATATTTAATGTGGCCTATAACCTGTGCAATTCAATTAAACGGATACTGTTAAGTGGGGGGAAATTCAAAAAATAAATAATGTGGCTACATATGTGTACATATCCTCATATAATTAAGGATGTGGCTGTGATCAGAATAGACCAATCACATTTAAACTGATGTTAAATAGTTCTCAGTACACACCTACCATCATTTAAAGTGACTCGTATTAACCCCATATAAATTTCAGCTGTTCTAGTAGGAATTTTCAGACATTTACTCTGTTGCCTCTTACAGCAAAAGAGCTTACGAGGCATCAAAGGGACCTCATTGTTAGAGGGCATCAGTCAAGAGAAGGAACACAGTGAGCATGGTCATCAACATATGGCACAACAGCGACATTACCAAGAACTGGATGTCCTTCCAAAGATGATGGTAAAACTACAGCAACATTAAAGGAGCAGCAGGAATTTCTGGCAAGTTATGGTTGTGGACTACATGTGACAACATTTCTTCTTACATTACCAAATGTTTGGACATACATTGTCATTCAATGGTTTTTATTTATTTTTAGTATTTTGATCATTGTAGATTAATACTGAAGACACCAAAAATATGAAGGAACACGTGGAATTATGTAGTTTAAAAAGTGTTCAAGTTTTGCTTTGGTGACAGCTTTGCACACTTCATTCTCTGTCCGATTCACCTGGATTGGTTTTCAGTTAACAGGTACGCATATGCATATTTATGCAACTGCGGCATTGTACTTTTTTCCCCCCTATTTCAGTTAATTTTGTTATTTAAATTGAAACATTAAAAAATATTTAAAGTGATTTATCTTGGTCTGATTTTTTCTTTTACATCTTAAAAACGTGGCATTTTCCCACAGCTGTGTAAACTTATGATAAGTAAGATTTTAGCAATTTATTATTTGAAAAGTTGTCATTTAATAGTAAATGTAAAAATCTGAATCAGTAGGTTCAATTTTAAAACAAAGAAGAAAGAACATGGCCAAGAAATAAACTCCAGTGAGTGCATGTTCACAAAGAATATTTGTGTTTGAATGAGTCTGACAACAACTGAAAGTAATTTAAAAGGCATCTCAACACATAAAAAGATGACCAATGACATTAAAGCAGCAACATCATCATCATTACCTGATCCAGAGTGACTCCCAGTGACCTCAGCATCCCCACATGTTCTCCAAACACTGCCAGCCTCATGGTGGTGCTGTACCTCCTCTGCAGGGGTAAGAGCACCCAGCAGCCAAAGAGCCGGTCTCCAAATGACACAGCTTCATACTGGGTCAAAAGAGCGGCGTACAAGTCCTGGAAGGAAGCTAGACCTGGAGGAGGGACATTCAGGTCCAAAGAGTCCCGTTTGGATTTTCTGTAAATGTAAGAGATTCGATTTAACTTTGATATTGCTGTTGTTTTTGCAAAGTCGAGGCTGAGCACAAAGAACAAACGTATTCAGACCTGGTCAGGAGTCTGAACAGACCCCAGGTCAGTTTCTGAACAGGTCTCTCCAGGAACAAGTCACTGGAACAGAGGAACACACAGGACAGGCGGGCAAACTTGGCCACAGGAAGGATCACCTACAACACGACAAAATGTTCTGGAGGTTAGTTACAACAAATGATACAATGTAATATCTTCTGACAGATGAACTAAATACAATATTAACGACTAGCATTTAAAATAGATATATTGTTAATAGGGAAAGAATTGATGATTATTAGTCTGCTTATAGAAAAATAAATTGACCTGACTTGACTTGTTTCTGTACCTTTAGTGCTTCCTCTCTCCAGACCTCCAGCAGCAGCAGCCACTGCAGACAGTGTGTTACCGCCTGCAGAGCCCCCTGTGGGAGTTCCTCCACCGCTAACCCTCCACCGTCGGATACCCCCGTCCGCTCGTACAAGCTGACGAGCGGGAGGAAAGGCCAATCAGACGGCACAGTGGGCCCAGTGAGCTCTGGGAGGAGATGGGAGCTGATCCAGGGGTTGCGGCCGAGCAGAGCGTCTCGGGACGTCAGTACAGACGACTCCAGGTGGGCCAGCTGAGTGAGGAAGCAGCCTCTAATGGAGGGCAGCTGGACGCAGGCTTCTCTCAGGAGAGCTCCGACAGTCTGCAGAGAGGGAGAGGCCTGATGTTGTGTTTCCTCCTGGAGTTTTAGCTCTCCCAGCTCTACAGCTTCAGGTCCTCCACTGTGGCCCTCACTGGTAAACAAACAAAAAGAAAGTGAGTGATGACATTGAAAGAAAAAAGAAGCAGAGAATAATGAACATCACTTTTGGTTGAAAAGCAGCTAATTGTGATGCCAAAACACTTGTGTTGTTTGTACAATGCAAAGAAGGTACCACAACAACGATACACAAAATTAATAAATTCACATACATAAATCAATGGACAAACAAAAAAATAAATAACTGAATAAATTATAGTAAATAAAAAGACAGAAACACAGTGTATATGTCAAAAAACAACTGACCATAAAGACATGATCAAACTGGTCAATCACAGAAAGAATTACATATCTAAAAGCCCAGGCTTGTCTAACAGATATTAGGCAGTGAGTCTAGTTCTGAAAATATGTCAAAAACTAAACTGGTTTTTAAAACCATTTTTTAATTTTTTTTAATGAATATTAAATGAAATAATAACAATCTGCCCTGTTTTCAAGCACTACCAATTATTTAGATAGAATGTATTAAATGAAATTAAAAACAAAAGAAGGCTCTTTAGTTTTTGTGTTGGTTTTAACTGGCAGTCAATCCCCAGTTAGGTAGTAATAAGTAAGTATAAATATAAACCTACGAAATAAAGTCCTTGCTGAAGATGATAGTGGACAGCAGTTCATGGCCCAGGTATTCACTGCCGGGTAACAACCATGGCAGCAGAACCAGCGCCACCTGGTGGTACAGCGAGGCATGTTTGGCTACTTGTGGCTCAATGGGAACCTGAGGAGAAACCAAATGGTTGATTAAAGTAGGTAAATAATGTGTTATTAGGCATTACTAATGAGAGGTGGATTTAGATTCTACAACTTCACCACAAGGTTGTGCTGAACTACCACAAGACTAGCAGATAGGACGAGAAGATGATCTTGCTGAATAAAACAGAGCTTAAACTTGTATGTTTCAGGTCAACACCATGTTGTTTATGGGGGTTTGGTTCAACTTGGAGCCTACCAGTCTGTGTGCCAGCCGGAGCAGCAGGTAGAGGAGGTGGTGTTCGTGACGGAGAAGCCAGGCTCTGTTGTGAGACAGGGTGGGCGTAGCCTGACTGCAACCTCGCAGGTAACCAATCACAGGTTCTGACAGGAGGAGACCAGAGAACTAAAGAGATGGAGAGAAAGTCCCACACAGAAAAAGGAAAACATTGAGATAAAATATATGGGATTTAGTTTATGTCAACACAAGGTGGCAGAAAAATAAACAGTGTTGCATTCCTGGGTCAGTGACAGGCCAACATGTGCACCAGACTGCAAGCAAAGTCACTCACGCTGAGAGTGCGCTGAGCAGTTGTACAATCTAATGAAAAAACAACAGCCCTGCAGACTCCAAATATATAGATATAGATTTATATAACCCTACCTTGCAGCTAAGGCCTTTGTGGATCCCTGTGATGGTTTCCATGAGGAGCCCCAGACCTGTGAGAAGAGGGAAGGGAGAGCTGGGAACTACCAACCCTGGGCAGGCCCTCCATCCTGGGCAGGCCAAACCAGGAAGACTGGCAGTGGTCTCTGGGCTCACATGAGTGGACGGGACATTACACACTGCTGAGGAAGACCTGGTGTAAAGCACATTTGAAAAATATTTTTTAAAAAGCTATCAATAAATGAATATATTTTTAGACTGTGCTTCTGAAAGTGCAGTTCATAAACTACCTTCTGTCCAAATTATTTAGACACTAACTGCATTATCTGACAATATGACAAGGAATAACAACAAGAACAACAACAACGCTGCTCTCACAGCATATCAGACATACTTTAGGTTATTCATCAGGCCTTGAACCACGTGGTGGGACAGCAGGGGGACGAGAACGTCAGACGTCAGCAGCTCCAGTTCTTGAAGCGTCTCTACTGGTTTGAAACAGTTCTGAGGAAGAGAGTCACTTTATAGTCATTTCAGTTCAACAATGTGTTCATTTTAATAACATGTAGTCTGACCTAATGATCACTTCAGTTTCATTGTGTCGGCCAGGTGTAAGTCTTGGAGGGATCAGCATGCATTTGTCAATTTGTCTGTCTGTCCACAGCTCTCTCGCTTACAACTCCACCAGTCCTAATATTTATTGGCCACACTAACATTGAGAGATACACTCGCTATAAATGTATAATCTCTATAAAGAGATATGTGCATATAAATATGTGGGCAACGGAACCATATTTTGGTATTGAAAGCGTTCTGGTTTCCTTTTGTTGACAGTATTATTAACCAGTCACACTTTAGGTTGATTGACTGAAGGTAAACAGTCTGTGTGGAGAGCAAAAAGAGGTGGAACACATATGATGAAATGCAATCTTGGAACCCATCAGGTTTCGTGTGATGACCGTTTAACTTTTTAAAAACTTGGCTTATTTAGTGAAACTAAGAGATTCTGAAACAATCCAGTTGTAGATGTCATTTCTCAACTCCAACTTCATTCTCGCCTCTCAAGCTGCTAATCAGTCTGTATACAACGACCAGCGCGAATGGTTCAATGAATGTAAAAACTACACTTTCAAATGTCTGAAAAGGGCAGGAAGCAGTACCTGTCTGGAGAGCTGGTGGTAGTAGGCTTCCAAGTAGACCAGGTAGGCTGGAATCACAGTCAGACTGCTTTCTTTCTGAACTGGATTATCAAGGCTCTTCACAAAGCCCTTCAAATGTCCCAACAAGGACGCCTGCAACCCTGTCACATGACCCCAAGACACTGGAGGAGGAGGAGGGCACTCTTCTCCCTGAGCGCTGCAGTAAAAACACACAGGGTAAAATGTAGATGGAAAGGAGTCATGTGTTGTGTAATAATTTCACAAAACCACTTTAATCCTCATCTGTACCTGACCATGCCAGCCTGTAGCTCCTGGTGGCAACCAGCGGTGTGTGTGACCTGTGTGAGCAGAGAGAGCAGAGCCAGGAGCCGCTGGAGCTGCAGGGACAACAGCGGATCTGAGGGGGCCAGGACCTTGTGGACCGACTGTAACGCCTTCGCCAAGCCTGGATAGAGGTCTCTGTGGAACATAATGACAGTATAGAGATAAAGCACTGTGAGAGGAGAGCAGAGGAGAGGATTAGACGGTGTCAAGCTACTGTAAGTAAGTACTGTAATTTGTGAGACTGTTCTATACGGATCCCCCGTCTCACACTCTGCTATTAAATGACTTAATACTCCTGAGGAGGGATCTCTCCGGTAGGCTTTAATGTTAACTTACATATATAATTGGCATGCCTGTCCGTAACCAGCTGCCACAGCCCACAGCCTGTAGGCCTCAGTGGTGATCCTGAGGGCCTCTGTGGGTTCCAGCAGCAGCTCGCTGGGCTCAGCACTCAGCAGACAAGGCAGACGCTCCCTCACTCCAAGAGAGTTGAACTGGGAAGAGGAGAGGAAGAGGAAAGTTATTAATGCTTACACATGTGGGAATAATGTTGGCCCAGGTAATTTAAGGATAGAAATTGTAAATTTGACATAAAAAAGTATCTAGCCAGTGAAGATCCTTGTCAGTGAAACTGGAGTTAACCCAGAGTATGGATTATAAAAAAAGTTGTCTTTACCATGTTCATACAGACTTTTTATTTTCTGAACCAGAAAACATGCTTTATTGTGATGTATAGTTAGAGATATGAAAGACCTATATTAGGGATAGAAGATTGTCCTAGAATAATGGAACTGGACAAAGACTACATGGCAGTTATTGTGAGAGGATGTTATTGAGCTTTCAAAATACCACACAGTAACTCCCCACCTCCAGTCATTTCAGTGAGGGGTAGGCAGACAAGGGGAAGTAGGTTCAATCAAGGCAACATATGGGTATGAAATGGTTGCCGCCCATGCAATTGTGCACAGAGACTAGAGGCTGGAACCCTTTTTAAAAAGTATTTGCTTTTGGGGAACACTCTCGCAGGTAGCGGTTGTCAGGGCAGTTACCGTGCGATGGTGTGCAAGCAGCTCTACACAAATAAATCAGAAACTGATACACATAACGAATTCCATGGCAGCACTTACCAGTCTGGCACAGGCATGTCTGCCAGAAGTAGCCAGCACTCTGACCAGCTTCATGGCGCTGGCCAGTGGGAGACCGTAAACAGACTGAGGAAGTGGTGATGATGGAGCTGTCCAGGAAGTGGGAACAAACTCCAACAACACTGTCGCCATCAAGCGAGGACAGTCAAGCACCTAAGAGCGAAATGCAAAAAAAAACAGAGGTGTTAATACTCCACTGAAATACAAGCATGATGGACAACTAGTTGTCTAAGTGGCTTCTGTTGCTGCTACCTGAATGGCAGATGGGGAGGAGTGTCGAGCGATTCGAGTCAGGATCTCCAGGACATCCTGGACCACGCGAGGAGAAGGTCGGACCACCTCAAGGATGTAACGCAGCCTGGGAAGCAGTTTCATCTTTAACAGACCCTGAAGCACAGACAGGAAACACAAAGAGCCAACAAGAACCATTTAAACCTTCATCAGAATTTCTTTTGTACTGCACATTAAATATACATTATACATAAATTATATTATCTGAAAAAGCCAAAGAAAACGTGTAAAATGTAAACATCTTTACCTTGACAACATCCTGCCTGGCCACATCATGGTCGCTTTTCCTCTCTTCCTTCTCTTTCGCTGTCTCCTTCATATTTTCAGGCAGACCTTCATCCTCTTCTTCCTCCTCCTGAGCAGGTGGCAGCAGAGGGAAGGAGGCCAGGCCACGAAACCAGGAGAAGGTGCAGTCCAAACACTCCTGAGAGGGCAAAGTTCACATATGATAAAGAGGAACGAGACGTTGGACTCGGACATTCCTTTAGAACAGGGGTGTCAAACTGATCCAGTAAAGGGCCAAGTGGCTGCAGGTTTTTGTTCCAACCAAGAGGAAACACACCTGAATCAAATCAATCAAATCACCTCAGCTGTCTTCAATCAGTTGATTAATTGTATCACCTGTGCTCCTTTTTTTCCAACCAAGCAGGAGCACAGGTGATACAATTAATCAACTGATTGAAGACAGCTGAGGTGATTTGATTGATTTGATTCAGGTGTGTTTCCTCTTGGTTGGAACAAAAACCTGCAGCCCCTCGGCCCTTTACTGGATCAGTTTGACACCCCTGCTTTAGAAGAACTGAAAGAAAACATGTATTATCCAAGTTTTCGCTTCTGTTTTTCTGACATATTTTATGTTGATTACGTTACTGTGATTCTGCGCTAGGACTTTGCAGAATCACTTCCTACCCAAACCAGTGAGTCTGTGCAGATAAAACAATACAATCGAATAAAAAATACTTGATGTTTTAATAACATGATGTAGTTGTCGTACTTCATCCTCTGCACACACAAGGAGCGCTTTAAGAGCTTGCACAGCTGCAGACATCACTCCCTCCACACCGTCGTCCAATGCAAAGCGGAGCAGGAAGAGCAGGCCGGCGTCGAGCAGAGTGGACAGCATGCTGCCTTTCAGAAGAGACAGGTACTCCCCGGCACGTGCCTACAGACAGAGTAAAAAAAGCCACATGAGACTACAGACATGTGCCTCTGCAGTGACACTGTCTGTAACTGTTTGCATACCTTTGAGATGATGCTGGCCAGAGTGCTGAGAGCCAGACTCCTCTGCTGGATGAGCTGACTCCGGGATAGCAGGAAGAGTTCCTGCAGGGAGTAACCTGCCCGCTGCACAGAAAGGACAAGAGTACAATCATTAAGGAGAAATCCACCCCGAGCCCGAGATTATTCTGGTTCTCAGTGCCACTATGATGCTTAACTTTTTTAAGGGTCTCATCAACAGTGGAATTATGTTTATTCAAGTGCAGTTTTTGAGATCAGACGCCTATCAGATTTACCACCTCACAAATATGCTGTCAGGAGTAAATGCATCACATGCAACTATATCGTGAAAATTCTGCTTTAAAAAAAGAAGAAAAGATCAGAGGAAAATCCTGCATCCTGACTGTGCAAAGAGCAATGAGCCACCATAATGACATTTAAAACTAAGTCTGAAATTCAGAACTAAGAATCTACCTTTGCAGTTACCTGGTACTGCTAAACAGATTCTGAGTTCAAAAGAAAATCATGCAAACTAGACCTGAAGGTAATTTACATTTTATAACAGATTAAAAACACAAAAATAAAAATATGTATCATTATAATAATAATAATAATAATAATAATAATAATAATAATAGAATGAATACATTTTTTATATTCCGACTTATAGCCTACTGACCTCCGGCTCCTCTCCATGGTGGTGCAGGCCTAAATGGGTGGGCAGATCCTCGGTGGGTGGAATCAAGGCGCCCGCAAAGTCGAACCGCGCCTGCATGGCCTATCAGCACGCAGAACCACAGAATGTGTCAGCTCCTCTTTACAAACAACACTTTTCGCCTGTCACTAAGGTCCTGATTACACCCTGCATTAGCATCACAAATACAGGTGAGAGATGATTCTCAGACCACATTTGGAGGTCTGGGCCACATATGGCCACATTCTTTAGCAGTTTGGTGAGTCTGATGAACAGTCAGGGGTTCATCAGTTTTCTGTGTAGAGTTTGCCATTTTATGTTCCAAAATACCAACGTTTAAGAGAATAACAGGTTAAGAACATACAGATTAATGCTTGCTGACCATTCTTGTGCTTACTGATCTCAAAGCCAGCTGCATTTTACCACAGTAATTCTTTTCAATCATTGGGTTACATAATGTGGAGCTGCAACAGTACTGTTGGCTTATGGACACTATTTTTTAATTAGTATAGCTTATAGAATTAGTATTAGCATATGTATTGTTTTGATTAATTCTTCTTCTTTGAATTTCTGGCAGAGAAGGCACGTGATGTACATTGCTGGCTCCCATGTATCTGTTTGCATTTGCATTTAGAGTGGAGTAGTGCACTTACAACTGTGAAACAACTTACAACAACTTGTGATCGGATCAGCCAAGACGACTATTAATGCTTGAAAGCTAAAACACTTTCAAAAATGCAAGAAGTGAGTTGAAATTAACGAAACTGCATCAACTAGTATAATAAGAAATATCTTCCGACCTGCTTGGTCCCTTTCTTTCTGGGTGCCGGCAAGTCTCTCATCCACTCCAGCTTCTCTGGCTCCAGCTTATCCATGTGGACCCATTCCTTCTGAGGCTTCACTGGCAAATCCACCTCTAAAATTCACACCCGCAAGAGGGCAAAGGCAACATGAGTAACGGTGTATGATTGCTATTATTCATTGGTAGTCATCTGTTGTGGCCAGCAAAAATAAAGAGACAACTTCGACATGTGTCCCCTCAGCACCCAAACTGCCTACAGCTATAGTTAATGATTCTATGCAAGAATCTGAAGCAAAGTCTGCCTAGATCTTCTCAACCTAAAACAAGATGGAAGGTAGAGGAGGTAACAATCGATCTTTGGCCAGAATAACAGAATGACAAAACCAGTTCTGTTCATTCAGTTTGGGGGAAATAGATGATGGTATAAATGATGTGCAAGATCTGTCTGCATACGATCCATTAGCAACACTTTCATCAGGACTGGGAGTATTCTTTGAATGATCTGCAGTAATTGCACTGAGTGGCTCCTTCTGGCTCACTTGGGCCTTTCTGCTAATCACACAAAGTGAAGTCAATGATCAGCCTTATGTCAGGATTTAAGCCATGCAGCAGAAGCATCGCACATCAGTTATACAATTAGAAAATGGATGCTTAGGAGAGAATCAGGTGGGTGAGATACATCAGGAGGGAGATGAAGGCAGGAATGGCAGACAGCCAGATGTGATGGACTTGACAATGATACATTTAGGGCTCCCCCCCTTAAAATACAGCATTAATCAAATAATTCCAACGTCCCAGCAACAAGGTTATAACTTAAAAAGATGAGAAACAATTAATACTACGGTACAGTACTAATACTGTGAAAATACTCTGCAAAGTGTAATTAAATTATGAAACGTAAAAGTACTCATTGTGGAGTGAAGTGTTCCCAATCATGTTTCTGGATAACACTTCCTTATTCATGTGTAAGCTGTATTCAACTTTTGCAGATGTTGAAGACTGTGCCAATGAATACATATAAAGCACAGTCATCCAAATAACTTTAATGCTGCCGATTTATTTATACCTGCAGCAGCAGAGAGCAGGACAACTGACAAGCTAGACGTGATAAAAAGGATGTTTTTTAAATCCATCATACCCGTCACAGCAGGTGGTCGTGGCAGTTGCTCTTCCTCCTCCTCCTCTCCTTCCATCTCTACTTCTTGAGGTCTATGAATCGGCACAGCAGCACCGGAGGAGTCTGGCTCTCTGCTCACATTTTCAAGAGGAAAATTGTCGTGGCTGCTTTTGCCCCGAGGTTGTTTGGATGCGGAGGCAGAGGATGAGACGCTTTGGGCTTTGTGAGACCTAACAAACTCAACCAGTCTCGGATCTGGGGAGCAGAAATAATCGTGTTACACGCAGTGGTACCAACAAAATGAAAAGAAAAGGTTGAGATGTACTTTACTAGTTAGGATACAAACTCAACACATATTATGTCTTCATCTCAACATATACGTTCATACTTTAATACAGCTCTATAGTTCTGGAGTCTTGGGTTTCCATGAACAAAGAGATTTTAAAATATGAAAATTTGGTTAATTCTTCTGTTTTGCTGTCCTGTCTACAAAGACAAAAGGGAAGTACCTTTTTTTTTTTTTAGTAAAAATGACCTCAATTATTGTTGATTTCTTTTGGCAGGACTGTAAAAAAAACCTTTGCTATAGGAAGAGGAACTTTCTTGTGGCAGATTGTATTTGCTAAGCTTAGGAGGTACCTTTAATTACCTCTGCCAAAGAGATTATGTCTTCATTTTGTTTGTGTTTGTCTCTTTTTTTTTCATCTCTGAGCATTACAAAAAATCTACAGGCCAGATTAACTTGATTAACACATTACAACTTTAAGCTCAGGAAAATAAAGTAAAACTTGGAAAATGGAAACACTCAAGGAGCACATGAGGGCCTTGTCAGAGGTCTCTGCTCTCCAAGTGCCATCATGTGAACAACATCACCGCCTACCGAGCTGAGTTAGGAGTTTCTTCTGCTCCTGCAGTATTTCAAACCGAGACATGGCCTGGAGCTTAGCCTGGTTCTCCCTGTGGATCCTCATGGCCTCTTTTGAGCTATCTGGACCCCCAAGCCCCTGACCAGACAGCAGGCTGGGACCTATGAAGGGAATAAAGGGAAGAGAGGGTTCTATGTTGAACGATGTTTTGCCACAGACCAATTAAATTACTCTTCACATTTACTTACTACTGTCTGCAGCACCACACTGATCGGTATCCATGCTGGTCTCAGGAGGCAGGTTCTGCTCTCTGTGTTCAGGTGGACAATGTAAAGGCGTCTTTCCCTCCTTTAGTCTCTGAGCTGCAATCTGACGTGCAAAAATACTCTTCCTTCCACCAGCTGAAGACGATGGCTCCTGGCCATAGATGAACAGAAACGGAATCAGAATCAGATTTATTGGTCAAATATGCCGACAGACTTGGAATTTGACTCTGGTTAACATGCTCTCATGTGCAGTGGTTTGATATCATGCAAATAGTGAGGAGTTCAAACTTAAGACGAAGATTAATGCTAATTATTGTGACAATACAATGGACAAACACCTTATTAACATATTTTTAGTAAAATACATAAATCTTTATATACAGAGAAGATTAACTGTAGTATCTTGAGGAGATATTGTTTCAGTGTAAATAGCCGGCGCTGGTTTCCATGAACATTATTACGTGTGAATTAATGTCTTTTTACCTGGCTGCTGGTTTCTGAGCGGTGCAGTACTTTGGGGAAAGCCATGCCTGTAAATGCTGGTAGAGATACTGGAGTAGAGCTGGTATCTCTCTCCTTGAGACAAAAAATAATGTTACAGATACATTGGTAAAATCATATAATTAATAAAAAAGAATCATGTAAAGTGAAATATGATATAAGCCAACTTGGATATCTGAGAAAATCTGCTAAACAAAATGTATTACAAAATCGGATGCATGTATATGTAGAGTCGTCCAAAAGGGGAATAAAAGCTCCTTTATTTGGCAAACAGTCAGTGACTCACACTTTGCATCTCCGCTCTTTTACAACAGGTACTCACAACGATCCTGGAGAGAACAGCGCTGACGTGAGTGTCATGGCTGTCCAGCCTCTCACCAGCATCCTCATCCTCGAAAGTGACACGACTGGCTTTAAAGCGAGATTTCTTTGGAGGGGCTGGCGTCAGAGACGGGAGTTGGTCCGGAAGATCTGCAGGAAACATAAAAGTTCAACTTAAATATAAATATATGGTACATTATTAGAACCCACTGAACGTAAACTGTCAGTTTTTATCCTTTATTTAAAAAAAAAAAAAAGACATATTTTTACCTTCAATGGTGACAACATCCCTCTCTCTTTGTTCATTCTCCTCGTTTTGTTCCTCTCCGTCTCCTCCAGCTTCGCCTCTCCTCTTGTCAGGTCGGCGGACCACGCTGGCAGCAGACGGGGCCCCAGAGGTCAGAAACCTCTCCTGCTCTCTCAGGAGGTCTGCCTCAGAGTCAGTTGGCTTGGGACGCCGCAACATCCTTCTGAAGAACACACAAGATGATATTAAAAATATAATTTTACGATTATTATTATTATAATTTCCCTATCCATTTGTGTCTCCCCACACTTCCACCTGAACCCAACCAATAATCTGTCCAGCAGCTAAACTAAGCCCGTACACTGAAGAAAAGTCCCGCTCACATTGAGTGTTGATGTACAAACTTAGACACAAGACAAATGGGGTCATGGAGGTCGAGATGATTCAAGGGGCCAGATGCTGGTGGATGCCCACAAAAATTATTTTGTTATGCTAGATAGATGATAGATAATGACAATTTAATTGAACTCTCTCTCACAATATGTTTACCAAATAAGCCAGGCTTATATAGGTTAGTATCTTATTTTAGGTTGACATGGTTCCAAAAAGCAAACTAAACAACGTATACCAGCATGAGTTGCCATAGTAACTGAGCTTTTCAACTATGATGAATTTGCTTTATGGAACCAAATAAACTGAAAATGAGTCAGACAAGATTTGGAAGAGTTAACTTAAACCAGTCTGTTATATTTGGGAATCAACCTCAGTTTTCGGAAAAAGGACCCTGGTCTGGCAGATTGCAGACCATCGTAATTTTTAAAAATAAATGTCGGTTCAAAATCAATTCACACCTGCTGTTGAGTAGATGCTGAACTTTGGTTAGCCTGCCTAATTTTAAAACGTTTGTACGTGTTTAACAAAGAACCGAAAGCGGCAACATGTAACACAATAAACAAATTAACTAGACATAATATATTACGTTAGCTAACTAGCAAGTTGTTGATTTTTCGCTTTCACGTGTAGTTAAGTTTACATCCGACACACACTGGGAATGAATGTAACGTACAGTTAGCTTAGCTAACGTTAGCTTACCGTTAAAGGAATTTAAACCTCACTCAGCTGAAGCTACATTTAATTAAAACAATACCTTATAGTATCAACATAAAGTGTCTGTCTTTGGTGTTATAAATTAGTTCACAGTGGTGTAAGCTAACCTTCAGTTTAGTGCTGGGTCCGCTCTCGGTGGACCACACGGAAGATTTTTCATGTGACGCCAAACGGAACCTTCAAAATAAAACCTTTTCCGGTATAAATAGAAAGGGACAACTTCTCTCTCTAAACGCCCTCGTTCTTCTAAACGCTATTAGGTCATTTGGAGGCATATAAGGCATACACTATTTGTCTGAGTGGTGGCGAATTTTCCAACGTATGCTGATTTATGTCGTGTAGAGGTTTACCACACAACCTTACCAGGCTTCGTGTTATCCTTCCTCCCGCCTCCTGGACACAGGGCAGCGCACCGGCATCTGGACGATCATTATGCAGTGATATTTGTTATGTATGGTTTTATGAGGTAATCTAGACAACAAGCGTCGCTGACATCATGGTCAACCTCTGCTGCCTCTGCTGCGGTGAAATCCCTCAACCCCGCCCCCCTCCTTCCAGCCAGGAGGGACGACCGCGGGATCCCCGCTCCGTGCAGCAGCAGCCTGCTGGCTCTGGCCCAGACAGTGTGGGGGTGAAGGGGGCACAGAAAGGGGGAGCAAACCGTGGGGGAACAGAGCAGGTGAATAAAAAGGAGTGAGTTCATAATCTGTCTCTGACATGCGAAAAGTGCAGCATGCTCTCCTCCGATCTGGACTCTGCGGAGGATACAGCGGCCAATGCTCCCAATGATGCTGAGGAAGAGGAGCAGGAGGAGGAGGAGGACGAGGACTCACCGGCTGAGAGTGATGTCCAGGAGGAGGTAGGTGTAGACGTGTCAGCCATTCATTATTTTATTTTTTAAACAAAACCTTGAAACAATAAAGAAACATCAGCTAGGAATAGTTCTGATCACTTTTAAGAAAGTATAAATTACAGCAATTCCCAGATATAAATCTTGTTGTGCAATCGGCTACGAATAAGCCCAATTTACATCAGCTTATTTGATCAAAGTCCTTAAACATGGCTTTTAAACATGCATTTTGATTTTATGCCTCTCTGTTAAATGAAATCCTATATGACATCCTCTATTGCATCTGCATGCACCTGCAGCCAAACAGCCTCTCTGTTTGCTGAAATCTCGGAATTGTCCATTTCATATAGTGACAGTATAATTCAATTATGTGGAAAGATGTTCTCACTCTAATAAATGCATGTGTTTTATTCATAATCAGAGTTGTTAAGCCAGCAAACAATGACTTTTGCAAAACAGGAGCATGCTTTGATCAAAGTGTGCATGCATGTGCCTGTGTTTGCTCCACCTTCCCCCTGTCTTTACTGTCATGGAGTAATTACTGTGATTCTATCTGGGGGATCGGCTGTGTGCAGCCAGCCATACACATATAGTAAGAGAGCATGAGCTGTCTTACCTAAGATCCACTATAGGTCCTATTTCATACTGCGGAATATATTAGAGTACAATGTAGCTGTAAGCAACTTGTGTCTTTTTCACAAACGTCCTCCACATTTAGTACATTTTCATTTAGAATAATGATTTAAAGGGAGACTTTTGCATATCTTGCTGTACAAAATAATAATGTCCGGTAGGGTTTTTCAGATAAATACGTACATCTGTCGTCTGTTATATCTGCAGTAAAGAGGCCTGGACCACTGGAAAGTCTGTCCTCTCTGCTACCAATCCCTGTTTACTCCATAAATAACTGAGGTGGAACCAGCAAAGTGACATCCCCGCCCCTGTGTCAGTGCAGTAATGGATGGGCTACTTGTCAGCATAAATCGTTTCACTCCATAAAACACCAGAGGTAGTCTACAAGAACACAGGATCTCATGGGGATGACTGCTACCACAGGAACCAGACCAAAATATTATAATTATTATTAAGTACTATGACGTCATTTAGAAATCTGGATAAATGAGACTGACAAGATGAGTTAAAATCAGCTCTGAATGTGTCAAACTCCTATTACCGTCTTTTGCAGATGCACATATTAAATGTTGCAGTCCTTGTTTTGCATAAAGGTTTTCGCTCTAGCCCCCTTATACTGTTAGTGTTACTGATGATATTGCTTTAGGCCAGTGTGTCTTTGCTGAATGGGACAATTCGACTTGTGGTCATTATTGCAAATGTGAGCACTTTTCTGTTTCTGTTTGTCTGCCCTGAGCGAACCACCCAACACTCAGCAGATAAGAGCAGAGCAGTGAGGTGTGTTTGTGTTCTTGTACTTCCTGCATAATGGGGACATTTGTGGGAAGATATTTCAGTCAGCCCTCACTTCTTCAGTGGCTCATTTAAGATTGCAGACTTTGTTTAAGGTTACAACTAGGTTTAGTTTAGGGTTGGGGATACACATTTAGTTATGGTTAAAAATACTAAAATAAAAGTACTAAAAACTCTACACTCTTACATTTGATGAACTCGATCTTAAAATGTTTTAGCAATGAGTTGAACACTAGAGAGTAGGGAGCCTAGAGAATAATTTCCGCATATGAGGCTTAATTTAAATATAAGCTAAGTAGATAATAAGAATGCGAAGTAGAGAAAAATGTGTATCTGTCGTTCAGGCTTTATTTGTGCCGTGGAGTCGAGGTTTTCAGGTGTGTTACACTGCGATATTAATGTGACATCTTTACCAGCAAGTACATTTGCCCTCATGCAATGTAAACTCTATTAATTTCAGAGATAGATGTGTGAAAACACCTCAGTCAATATTTATTTATGTCATCTGCTGTGACTCACAGCCTCCCAGGGACACTACGTGCTATAATTGAATTCCACTGAGCTTTCTGCAGTTTGATTTACTTTGTGCTTAGGTATGGAAAAGCTCGGCAGCATATAGTGCAGCCACGTTCATTTGCATTTCTACTGTATGTCACCGCCAGGTTTCAGGGCCTCATTGCTCTAAGTGCCTTTCCCTCATCACTCTGTCTCTCTCTCTGCAGCAGCGTCCAGTGAAGCAGTCCCTGGGTGCTTGTGTCTGCCGGGAGTCCCACTGGCGCTGCCTGCTGCTCTCTCTGCTCATGTACAGCTGCTTGGGCGCTGTGGCCTGGTGTCGCCTGACCCGCGTCACCAAAATCCGCTTCAACTCCACCCTAGTCTCCTCCTTCACGGCCACCTTCACCTCCTCCCTGCGGGGGGCCTCAGGGATGGGCGCAGGCGGACACACGATGATCTACCATGAGAGCCCCTGCTCTGACGGCTACATCTACATCCCCCTGGCCTTCCTGCTCATGCTCTACGTCTTGTACATTGTGGAGTGCTGGCACTGCAGAGCCAGGAGCGAGCTGCAGAGCAAAGCAGACGTGGACAGTGTGTATGAGCGCGTGCTGCGCATGAGACAGGCCACACCTTGCATATGGTGGAAGGCCATCAGCTACCACTTTGTCCGACGGACTCGGCAGGTCACTCGGTACCGTAACGGGGATGCCTACACTACCACGCAGGTGTACCGTGAGAGAGTGAACACCCATGTGGCTGAGGGGGAGTTTGACTACAGCCACTGTGGCATGAAAGACATTTCACGTGACCTCAGAGGCCTGGAGGGACGTCCGGCCACTCGCCTGCGCTTCACCAAATGTTTCAGTTTCACAGAGGCCGGCCCAGAAAATGATTACCTCAACCAGAGAGCCAGGTTCTTCTCTGAAATTGAGGGTTTGGATGATTACATGGAGGCCAGGGAGGGGATGCAGCTGAAGAATGTGGACTTCAGAGACAACCTGATAGCTTATGTAGACCCAGATAGGATGCCTTGGTACACTTCCGAGGCTGTCTTCTGGCTGGCAGCCTTGCTGATGTTGTCCTGGCCTCTGAGGGTGCTCATAGAGTACCGCACTGCTTATGTGCACTACCGCATAGAGAAACTATTTGGGTTAGAGTACAGCCACAGCAGCCCCTCGCCTCTAGATGAAGACAGGCCTTTGGGGAATAATACTGGATGTGCTATTCCCAGAGTAGACACACTGGACAGCACCGAGTTGGAGTGGCACATACGCTGTAACCGTCAGCTGATTCCCAGCTACTCAGAGGCCATGCTGATAAACATGAGCACAGCAGACTCAACCTCATTACAAGACACTGAATGCACCTCATCCTCAAACTGCTTCCTTCTGGACAGCAGCCAGACTGCTCAGAGCTACGGCGCCCTGCAAAGCCCACAGGACTGCGAGCAGTGCAGGGAGCCGGGGGCACGAGGTGATGGAGGAGGCAGGAGGAGGACCATCACCAGCTCCAGCTGCTCCTCCATCTTCTCCTGCCGGGGAGCGCTGCTCCAGTCGCACCTCTCCTCGGACACTTCTCGCTTCTCTCTCTGCCGCATGTACGGCTCCCACCGCACCGTGGCTCTGTGGAGGAGCCGCAGCAGCAACCTGACAGACCCCTGCTGTGTGGACGAGCAGTGCTGCAGGTCCGACTCCAGCCAGCTGGCACTCAGCGACAGTCCGCCCACTTATAGGGACGCCCGGTTCTTCCCGGTTCTCATTGTGCATCGGTCTGAGGGCTGTGGCAGTGAGGACGGGAGGGAAGTCAGGAGATATTACATACGGAGAGGGTCGTCCTGTGTGGAGACAGCCCTGTGAAGGACATAAAGACACTTAGACTATTGATTTGAATCAGTATGGATGGAGGGTGTCGGTCACTGTTTGCTGCATAGACAGAGTTTCAAGGGATAGCTTGGATTTAATGAAGCGAGGTACTTATCAATAGTCAGTGTATTACCTACAGTAATACCCCAGTTTGAAGATGCGGCAGGAGGACTGAGACAGAAGCAACGTTCTACGGTGGACAGAGGCAGCAGCTAAATGTACCACCTGCATTAATCAATACCAGTCTAAGTGTATTCCATATTTAGAATCATTTCACCAGTTTATCCTGTCATTAAACAGCCCTGTTAAACTATGATCACTTTAAAGCCACCAGACTCCATTGTTCACCTTACAGAATCCAGGAGTTGCTGTCTACCACTGCTTCAATTAGTTAGCTTGTTGTGTTACTGCGAGCTCTCGGTGAATCCAGCTAACCTTTTAAAGCACTAAAAACTATAGCACAAACTAAACAATCAAGGCAAAAGTAGACCAGCAACTCCACTGTCGTGCAAGGTAAATGTTTTGTTTTTGTCATGGAGTCTGGTGGCTTTGAAAAGAGCAGAGATAGATAATAGGGCTGTCTGAAAGTTAGTTACAGTATAGACTATTTAGGTGGCTAATTCATCATGCTGCTGCCCCCATCCACACCAGTACAATGCTTAGCTTCTGTGACAGTTAAGATGTGGGATGGATCATAGTTGCTGTATCTCTGTCACATAGGTTTCATCACTGCCACGCCTTTGAGGAGACTAGCAGTCGGTCTTAGTTTATGGAATCCAAAGAGAGAAATGTATATCTTTCATCTCAGTGCCCCTGCCCGCTTCTCCAAACTGCAGACATAAACTTACTGTGGATAAGTTCCTATAACACCCCACTTCAGTACAGCCAAACTATCCCTTTAAGAAAGATTTATGAAGCTCTTTCAGGAAATTCCAACTGTAAATACAAAGTAAAAGAAACCTCTATTTTTTAACACAGTCACACTACGATTAAAGAGTTCCTTGTTTTGAATTGCACACATCTGTACTATTGCTGTGACTTACTGTTAAACTGTCTCTGCAGGTGTTGGACAGTGTGCAGTGTATCTAAATGCAACACGCTACAGTGTGCATGAGGATAACAGTAACTGTCTTAAATGGTGCATACATGCCACTGATACATGAAAACAGCACGACCTCAGCATCCACATGTTTTCATCACTCATGTTTTTCAGAAATCACAGGATGCAAAGCTCCACCAGTTCTTAATTTGACCTTTTATTGTGTGTGTTGTTATATGTGTGAGGGTAATTATAAGAATAATCAAAGAACAAAGAAAAGCTGCATGTTATTTCCTAACTGTATTGTCTTTTAGTTCATTAATAGTGAAACCAAAGAAAACAGTATTCTGTTTTGGTTGTTTTGTTCTTTTCCAAAAAGTGCACCAAAAAGCTTTTATGATGGGAGATATGCAGAGTGGAAACATGAATTGAATGTCAAATATATACGTGATAAAAGTAGTCCTGAAGGATTATCATTGCAGAACAGCATATGAATCAGTTTACTTTTACCCTGTCAAGTGGAAAATACATTAAAAACATGTCTAATGAGTTATCTAACAGGATGGGGTTGTGGGTTGTGGAGGTTTATCAACCAAAATTAGTTGCTTAAAACATACAATAAATAATAGGTTCTATTTTCTATTGAAACAAATGCACATTCCTTCCTGTTTGTTGATAAAGAAGATGAAAAAAGTAGAGGAGTTTCTCCTGTGTTCATGTTGATCTGAGTTGACAGTGTCAGACACTCTCAGACTCACAGCTCGCTGGTTCCTCTGCTGTCCCTGAGTAAAACTACAAGTAAAGACACACTGGAACCACTACACTGACATCCAGTGACTTCAACTAATGACTTTCCATAGTTTGTGGCTGTGATACAGAGGGTGGCTGGTACATATAAACCATTTGTGCTAAATTCAATGTTGTTTAAACAGGAGAAACATCTGGGGTCAATACAGAAGATGTAATAAAGACAACGAGAAGAACCTGTTTTTATCCTGTTTGTTGAATACCATTAATACTGTGTTTTTTATTTGTTTACCATTCTCTCAAATTCCTCCTATTCTGTAATCATGTAGATTAGGCAGTGTCATGAAACACTCTGAGACCCGATAGATTTTAACATTTCAAAATGCATAAATAGTTAACTGACATTGTAGACAAACTGATGTTTGTATGGGAAATCTCAATCTGCAAAATAACAACAGCTGTCAAATAAATAAAAGTAGATCTCCCTGCCTTCTATACTTTTGGGGGAATGTTTCTTTCTGCTGACCACTAGATGCCACAATTGCTCAAGAACCATTTTTATTTATTTTTATATTTTACTGCATTTCTTCATAGGTATATTCAACAGCTTACGTTGATCAAAGGAAAAATAGATATACATGCCTTTCACAGTATTCCTCAGCAGATGAAATTATCTTTTTGGCAGTTTTCATGGAGATACAACTGGAAAATAGCTAGTAAGTGAAATTTGATTTTTTTTTTGTAAAATATAGTATGAAATAAATAGTAGAACTAGTATATAAAGATAAATACTGCTAGTTCATTAAATGTCTTGTCTTAACCTATAGAAATAAATCATATTGTATTTGTTAATTATGTTTTGTATTATTAATCTGTATCTGAAAAGTAGCTAAAGTTATCAAATAAATGTAATGGGGTAAAAAAA
>CAFUXE010000515.1:0-76676 GCA_903364295.1 Serranus cabrilla
ACAGTATAGATGATTTTGCATCGTTAATGTTATACCCAGAGAACCGCCCAAACAGTTCAATTTGTTGCAGAAGGTGTGGGACACTAATTGATAGTTTAGTTAAAAACACAATCACATCATCAGCATACAAAGATATTTTATGCTCCTGCTCTCCTAGAAAAATGCCCGATATGTCCGTCTGTGTCCTTATTGCCATAGCTAGTGGCTCTATGGCTAATATAAATAACATAGGTGACAGGGGGCATCCCTGGTGAGTAGATCGCTCCAAGGTGACTTTTTAGTTTAGAGACTATACCATTTGTCAAAATGCTGGCTGTTGGGCTTGTATATAAAATCTGAATCCATTTAAGAAATTTTTGTCCAAATCCATATCTCGGCAGAACATTAAATAAGTATGGACATTCTATTCGATCAAAAGCTTGCCGGGCATCCAATGAGAGTAATGCTGTATCTTTTGCATCAGATTTTTCATGAATTATATTAAGAACTCGTCTAACATTGTGAAATCCCTGGCGTTTTTGAACGAAACCATTCTGATCATTATGAACTATACATGAAATATAAGGAAATATAAGGGTCCAGTCTCCTTGCTAAGGCTTTACAAAGTATTTTTGTGTCACATCCGATAAGACTTATTGGTCTGAATGAGGAGCATTCTGTGGGGGGTTTTTCTGGTTTCAAAATCAATGTTATCATTGCTAGTCTTAAAGAGGGTGGGAAAGTTCCTGTTTGGTAGGATTCATTAAACATATTAATGATTGGGATTAATAGTTTTTCTTTAAATGTTTTATAGAATTCAATAGGCAAGCCATCAGGCCCTGGAACCTTGCCGCTATTAATGTTTTGGATAGCTTGTGAAATTTCTTCAATTGTCAAATCTGCATCTAATTTATTTTTAGCATCTTCTGTCAGTGTCTGGAATTGTAACCGATCAAGAAATGTATCCCGTTCTTCTGCAGTTTGGGGGCATTCTGACTTATACAAATTTTCATAAAATTCTCTAAAACTATTATTAATTTCCAATGGATCTATTGACAGACTCCCCGAAGGGGTCTTTATATGATTAATTGCTCTCTCAGTCTGTATTTTTTTAACTCTCCATGCCAAAAGTTTCCCAGCTTTTTCCCCTTGATCATAGTAGGATTGTTTTAGCCACATTACACTTTTTGCAACTTTATCAACAGATAACTTATTATATTCAGCCCTCAGAAGTAGCAAGTCTTTGTGTTTCCTTGGATCATCCCTTACATTTAGACTTATCTCTAAGGATTTGATTTGTTTTTCCAATGTTTCCATCATTGCCCTTTGTTGTTTGGCCTTGGAGCTTGTGTAACTAGTGATTTCTCCTCTGATGCATGCTTTAAATGCTTCCCATCTTGTGCTGGCACTGGTTTGATTTGTATTTAACTCAAAATAACTATCTATTTTAGTTCCCACATATTTAACGAAGTCTGGGTCCTGTAACCATCTTACTTGCAATCGCCAAATTAGGGGGGTTAGAAACAAATTTTTCTATATACATATTTAGTGAAATGGCAGCGTGATCGCTTATTACTATGCTGTCATACCAACATCTTTTAATTTTAGACAAGAGTTCCCTTGAGACAAGAAAGTAATCAATACAGGAACGGGATTTTTGCATACTCGGGTGACAAGAATATTCTTTTTTACCAGGGTTCTGCTCACGCCAAACTTCAACCAAATTTATGTCATCTATAGATTGCTTTAATAATTTTCTTGTCTGTACCTTATAAGTATCACAGCCTGTAGAGCGATCCATTTCCGGGTTTAAAGTACAATTAAAGTCTCCTCCAATAATGTAGAAACCCCGTAAAGTAGCTAGAGTGAGGAAAAGATTTTCAAAAAATTTAGGATTATCCTCATTTGGGCCATATATACTAACTAAATTTAATGTAAGGGAGAGGATGGTACCATGTGAAATGACAAATCTCCCAGCTGGGTCCTGGATTGTTTTTATAGGTTGAAATGGTACTTCTATGAATTAAAATAAGTACACCTCTAGCATAATTATTGTATGCTGCATGTATCACTCTACCAGGCCATCTATTCTGTATCGGTTTAATGTCAGAAGTTGTCAGATGAGTTTCCTGAAGAAAAATTATTTTAGACTTAAGCTGTTTGATCCTGTTTATAACCTGTTTCACTTTAGTTAATTTCCGTAGCCCCCTAACATTCCAACTTGTTACTTTTATATCAGAGATATTCTGTGGGACTGAATTATCCATACACAATGTGGTACATATCAGTTGTACGGAGAAAAGGAATGAGAAATGTTCCTGCTGCGTTGAGTGCACGACATACGGACAAAAAGAAGAACACCATATATACACTTACATACATAGATATTTGAACACCTTGTTTCCCCTCCCTTACTCAAAACAGAACCTGGGGGGCTTATGCTGATCCACTCTATAGAGGAGCAGCTAAACTATACGAACAAGCTCCATAAGCGGCCCGAAGTGTCCGCCAACCACGCACATTGTAAAATAATAATAGTTAAAATAAATAATAATAAAAATTTAAAAAATAATTTAAAAAATAAATAGAACTTTTTTTTTAATTGAAATTGAACTCAAAACAAAAATAAATAAAATAAAGTTAAATGAATAACTAAAAATATAATAAATGAAGTAGACACTGAGTATGTATGTAAGTGTTGCCTGTTGTAAATTCTCATTCAGGTCAATACATTTCAAAGGTAAAGTAATAATTAAATAAAGCGAAAAAAGGGGGTAAATGAAACAAAAAAAAACAAAAAAACTGCTGGGACTCACTGCAAAGTTACACCATACCTCTTAAACAAGCATGTCAGCTGGTTTCTATGGTGAAGTGAATAACACCTCACCGCTGGCTTCTCTCAGGCATGTTTGCTGTGGAAGTCCTCCGCCTCTTTTGGTGATGAAAACGAGTGTAACCTCCCGTTATGGAGGACTCTCATCTTGCAAGGGTTAAGCTGGAATCCACGAAAAGTTCCCTTTTCAATGAATACTTTCTTTATTGTGTTGAATCCAAAGCGCTGTCGCATGGTCTCGGCTGAGAGATCCTGGACGAAGAGAAGTTTGTTTCCCTCATGCATGATGTTGCGCTGTTTAACGGAGCGAAAAACAAACTCCCGGTCTTGAAATTTCAGGAACCGAATGAGAACCGCTCTGTTTTGGTTTGCTTTCGGCGGCGCTAGGGTCCGGTGAACTCTCTCTAGGATGAAGGTTCTGTCGGTGTCCAGCTCCAGCCAGCGAGGCAGCATGATCTCTATAAACTCGAGTAGTGTTTGGTTGCCTTCAGCGCCCTCCCGGAGACCGAACAACCGCAGGTTTTGCCTTCGGCTTCGATTTTCAAGATCCTCGGTCTTGGTTTCCAGATAGGCTATCCGTTTCATAGCGTTGGTCAAGTCAGCGGTATTTTTTTTCCAGCTGCTCCTCTGCCGACATTATTCGGTTTTCAGCTTCTTCCATTCGGGTGGTGTTAGCAGCTACATTCCGCTTCACTTCTGACATACTGTTTTGCAAGGCAGTGACAGAGTTGGCCATCTTACCCAGGCGGTCATCGATACTGTCAAGTTTAGATCCAAACTCAGAGCGAAGTGATTTAAGTTCAACAAGCACCGCCGACAGGCCCACCTCCGTCATGTTGCTTGTGCTTTCTTCGTCTCGTTCATCCGACTGAGTGCTGATTTTCGGCCTCTGGGAACCGCGTTTTCGAGTGAAAAAGTCACTGTCTTTGCCTGTAGCAGTTTTAGACATAGTCCCAGTTCAATTGGTATTGTTGACTTCCAGTTTCAAAATGATTTAGTGCGAAGTTGTACGGAGCTTCTCCATTAAGCCGCCATCTTGGTCGGTGCTCGATAGCGCCCCCCAGGCATTTAAAGGAATTTTAAAGTTTGATCACTCTCACAAAAACACGTCATAATATGGTGTTTTTCTGTCCTTTTTCAAAAAGTTTCACCCTGACACACATCAACAGACTCTAATAAAGCTATCCTGCGAATTTGGTGCATTTTGAAAACATTTTATGTTTTGGCCCAAAAAACACGACATGCTATATATATATAGTATGACTTTTTGAAAATTGGGCTCTAATATGTATCAACACACTGAAATTGGGACATTTTAAGCATTTTTAGGCATTTTAAGGAATTTTAAAGTTTGATCACTCTCACAAAAACACGTCATAATATGGTGTTTTTCTGTCCTTTTTCAAAAAGTTTCACCCTGACACGCATCAACAGACTCTAATAAAGCTATCCTGCGAATTTGGTGCATTTTGAAAACATTTTATGTTTTGGCCCAAAAAAACCGACATGCTATAGTATGACTTTTTGAAAATTGGGCCATTTTGCAACATGGTGTTTATCTGTCATTTCTGGATACATTAGGCTCTAATATGTATCAACACACTGAAATTGGGACATTTTAAGCATTCTTGGGCGTTTTAGGGAATTTTAAAGTTTGACCACTTTTGACAATACACCTCATAATATGGTGTTTTTCTGTCAATTTTAAAAAAACTTTCACCCTGACACGCATCAACAGACTCTAATAAAGCTATCCTGCGAATTTGGTGCATTTTGAAAACATTTTATGTTTTGGCCCAAAAAAAACGACATGCTATATAGTATGACTTTTTGAAAATTGGGCCATTTTTAACATGGTGTTTTTATGTCATTTCTGGATACACTAGGCTCTAATATGTATCAACACACTGAAATTGGGACATTTTAAGCATTTTTGGGGCGTTTTACGGAATTTTAAAGTTTGACCACTTTTGACAAAACATGTCATAATATGGTGTTTTTCTGTTCTTTGCCCCTCTGACCATACCAATCATTCAATCATCCATACTCCAGGGGTAACACTTGAGGCAATGCAGGTAAAGGACAAACATCGGAATCATCGGAGTGGGGCTTGAACCTCCAGTCCTTCAGTTATGGGACTTCCGTACTACCACTGCGCCACTGTCACCCCACTTTCTACAAAACTCTAATAAAGCTATCCTGCGAATTTGGTGCATTTTTAATAAAGTTGAAAATTTTGGGGAAAAAAAACGACATGTATGACTTTTTTAAAATTTGGCCATTTCGCAACATGGTGTTTTTCTGTCATTTCTGGATATATTATGCTCTAATATGTATCAACACACTGAAATTGGGACATTATAAGCATTTTTAGTCGTTTTAGGGAATTTTAAAGTTTGACCACTTTGAAAAAAACACCTCATAATATGGTGTTTTTCTGTCCTTTTTCAAAAAGTTTCACCCTGACACGCATCAACCGACTCTAATAAAGCTATCCTGCAAATTTGATGCATTTTTAATAAAGTTGAAAATTGGCCCGGAAAAAAAAACGACATGCTATAGTATGACTTTTTGAAAATTTGGCCATTTCGCAACATGGTGTTTATCTGTAATTTCTGGATACATTAGGCTCTAATATGTATCAACACACTGAAATTGGGACATTTTAAGCATTTTTGGGCGTTTTTGGGAATTTTAAAGTTTGTCCACTTTGACCAAAACACGTCATAATATGTTTTTTTTCTGTCGTTTTCAAAAACTTTCACCCTGGCACGCATTAACAGAGTCTAATAAAGCTATCCTGCGAATTTGGTGCAACAAAACACGTCATAACATCGTGTTTTTCTGTCCTTTTTCAAAAGGTTTCAACCTGACGTGTATTTGACTTCTTCTCTTTGTATCTTGGATCTTAAATTTCACTTCCACCAATAAGAAACCCATGACCTCTTGTTTCCATAGTAGTCATCTATCACTCTGAGCTGTCTGGTCTTCAAAAAATGTCAAATTTCAAAATTCCTTAAAACGCCCAAAAATGCTTAAAATGGCCCAATTACAGTGTGTTGATACATATAAGAGCATGATACATTCAGAAATGACAGAAAAAAATCATCTTATGACGTGTCCAAAATTTGAAAAAAGTCCTACAATACCATGTCGTTTTTTTTCACGAAAATGGTCAAAAACTTTTAAAAATGCACCAAATTCCCAAGATTGCTTCATTAGAGTCTGTTGACATGGGTCAGGGTGAAACTTTTTGAAAATGGACAGAAAAACACCATATTATGAGATGTTTTTGTCAAAACAGTTCAAATTTAAAAATTCCTTAAAACTACCAAAAATGCTTAAAATGGCCCATGGTGTGTTTACACATGTTAGAGCATTTCTGAAAAACAAAGGCATGCAGCTTAGGTTTGATTAGTGACTCTAAATTGCACGTAGGAGTGAATGAGAGCATGAATGGTTGTTTGTCTTTGTGTCTGCCCTGTAATAGTCTGGAGACCTGTCCAGGATGTACCCCTTCTCTCACCCAATGTTAGCTGGAAAAGGCTCCATCGAGTTCTGACATGCAGCTAAGGATAATGAATGAAAAAATGTTGCAATCTAAAGGTCAAAGTAAGTTAACATTTAAAAACTGTATCACCACATCACTGTATGTTATAACTGTAGTGCTAGAAAAAGCTCCACTCCACTTATGACAGAATTATGACCAGAAATAAACCCATTCTATGAAAAGTGCTCATTGAGAGAGGCCTGAAAATGTCAGAACACCTTTTAACTAGCAGGGAACCTGAAAATGATTTCTGCAATTTGCCCTTGCACTCTAACTGTGCAGCCTCATTAGCAACTGACACGTCTCATCTGTCTATCACCTCATTTTGCAGTTTCCCCAAAAAGGGAACCATAAACCATAAATGGCTGTGTAATACATCAATAACTTGACCTAACTTTCATTCACACTTTTACAGCCTAGATGACGGAGTTATTCTCTAAGCAGATGGCATTTAATGGCTATGTCAGTTCTTGATTTTTTTTTATTAAAACTTTACTGTTGGCTCTGTTGCCTTTGAGATATAACATCAAGAGTTTAGAAAGTGTCTCATCTGTCAGCAGTCTATAAACGTCAGCAGGGCAGTGGCAGCAGAAGGCCACTGTCACCTCTGGGGAGGCAGATAACCTGCGCTTTATACAACCTAATGATTATTACCTCTTTATGGGCAGAGAAAGCGCTTCCTGAAGACAAGTGCTTATCATTTACAAGCGCATTACAAACATCCCCAGGGATGAGTTCAATCATCATTAC
Source organism: Serranus cabrilla (assembly GCA_903364295.1). Taxonomy (NCBI): domain Eukaryota; kingdom Metazoa; phylum Chordata; class Actinopteri; order Perciformes; family Serranidae; genus Serranus; species Serranus cabrilla. The sequence continues at coordinate 7,113 of CAFUXE010000515.1, forward strand.
TTAACCCAGATAGCACAGAGGAGAGGAGGCCAGCATCAGGAGCATAAGTCAGTGCAGATGCTGCATGTGGAGCATGTGGACTGTAACAGACTGTAAGGTGCTTAATAGAGTAGTGAGACACTGGGTAGGTCGCTGCTCTGATAAATGTGGTGCTATTAAAGGTGTGTCCTCTACATCAGTGGTTCTCAACTGGTCTGGCTTTGGGACCAACCATCACCCCGTAATGACAAGCCGCGACCCAAAATCGAGTAAAATTCTCAACTTCTAAAATGTATTTAATGAAAAGATGGTGCAGATTGAACCTGGGATAGTACAGAATAACAGTATGCCAACACAACAAAAGTTTAATGATAAACCAGCAGCCCGGTGATGCTAGAGATAGAAATATTCCCTTTTACACTAAATAAGCTGCATTTTAATAAAAAAACAAAAAACAAAAGTACATCTGAGATAACACAACATATCTTATTTTAACAGCTTTCATGCACAAACATTCATTAAAAAAGTCCAACTAGTGAGAAGTAGTGAGAAGACTCCACGCCAGGCTCAGTTAGCAGATGAAAACAAACTGTGAGAGTGAATAGACGGCACAAAAAAAATCCCCTTCAAAATAAAACCACAGGATATTTTTGCCCATGTAAAGGCCCACGACCCACTGAAAGCGGTTTCGCGACCCACTTTTGGGTCCCAGCCCACCAGTTGAGAATCACTGCTCATACTCATACTTATGTGCACATAAATGATGGCAGATGCTAATGTTTTGGATAAATATTGCAAGTAATACTGTTTCTCATGAAGGTAGAAGCAGCATTTCACCATTTGCACAGACATGTATACAAACCTCTGGGGTAAACACCAGGGTCCATGAAGGTTGCCATGCTGAAGTTGGCCAAGACGAAGAGGAAGACCAAGCCATTGTAGAGAGGCACAGCGGGAGAGATTACCTTCGTCAACCAGGGACACCTAGAGACACAAATGAAAGGACAGAGGTTATGATTCTTTCTGTCACACACATTTAAACACACTGCATTATGATCATCAGCGACTTTCTGTTCTAGTCTTAGACAAACTCAACTGCACTCTTTTAAACAAGCCCTCTCATTATGTTCATGAGTCCTGGTCGTTAATTGAATCAATAATCATAATTAGAAACATGATTACAGAGAGAGAATAAGAGAAGGTAAACAGTGGATATCAGCGCTTGTGGCATACAGAAAATAAAACAACAATAAAGAAGCCAGTTTGGATCAATAAATCTTAAAGTGCTGTAATTCTTTGCAAATTATCAGGACAGCTTTGAGCGACTGTGAATTTAATTAAAGAGCAGCTTGCAGGTTAGACACCCCCAGTAAATCAATGTTTGGGAAAATGATTTTGTTTCTGAAAGGAGTTTTTATTTCTGCATTAACAAAAGACCGGCCAGCTATGATGTAGTCTCAGGGAGGCTGTCAATGACAAATAAGATTCACACTGTTAGTTGGGAGGCCTAAAAAGCTTCTTTAAAATTAACTCTATAATAACTGTATGACTACAGTTATTACAGTCTCAGAGCCTATATGAAAACAGATAAATAAATAAATAACATAAAAAGTGAAGTCATCATCAGACAATAGCCAAAGGGTTCTTAGATGCAGTTCAACCAATGCGTTTTGTATGAATTAATGCTAATGGGGCGTCTCGATGTCTCACTGGTCCTTGTCGCAGCAGACCCAGGTTTGATGCATGTCTTCCCCTCTGTCTCCCCCTTGCATCGTCTGTCTCTGTCGCATAAAGCTGAAAAATGCCCCCCACAAATGACTAACGATTAAACAATCATGGAAATAGACAACGATTCTTTTTCTGTCAATCAACCAATTAGTCGACTAATCATTGCAGCTCTACAGTTATTATGATTCATCTTGAGACATGGGACATGATGATATGATGTATGGATCAAATTTCATGGAAATCCATCTGATATTTATTGACAATTTACTCAAAACCCACAAATATGTGTCTCAGTCGTGTGTATGACTCATCATCTGGGGACAAGATTGAATGGCATATCTCTAGGTAAAGCTACTCAAACCAGGATGAGCTTTTATTCCAGGCCTGATCAACTCATCGTGCATGAAACGCCTCCCTCTGATCCGCAGCTCAATCTAGCTGGAGGGTATTTCTCTGTAAATTACTCTGACCACCTCAACAGCAACCTGTCAGGTCAGTCACTGAGGTTATCAACAAAGAACCTCCTTTAAATTCCACCAACATTTTGCGTCAAGACTGACCTTCTCCACTGCCTGCTGGTCATAACTCAGTCAGCGCTGGGAAATATTCAACTGTGGAGCCACCTGAATCACACCCACAGCCCTGCTCAATCACCTGCATGCAAATGTCAAGACACTGGAAGCATCCTGCGATGCCGGCTGTTTGTGTGGTCTCTGTACAGATGAAACAGCGTTAGAATGAAGATGTGTTAACGCCTTAGGCTACACATACTGCAGACAACCTGCAGGTCAGAGGCTCAGAGAGGATTTATGAATTAATAAAGTATCTTGCAAATGGCAGGGGAGGTGTGTCAAAGAGATATACACACTTTCACTTGTGTTTCCTGCTTTCATCCCTGCCATAATGACCAGCATCACCCGCCCACTTGCACACGTAATTGATACATGCTTCTCCGGATTATTCTGACGTCAAAAAGTCAATTTCCTGGTACCCATGCCCCGAGATCATCTTCAATCCATATCTCCTCTGCCGCTCCGCCAGTCCTCTTTTGCTTTGTTGAATTATTCAGAGCCGGGGCTGTAGAGAGACGCTAACAGGGATGAGGTGGCCTCTCACATAACCAGTCTGCACTGGTCTACAGCTTAGTGAGGACCAGTGCTGGCTTGATTTATTCTTCCAATATATCACTGCATCGAATCAGGGCAATGCCGGGGACGATTATAGTTCACTCCATTCACATCACATGCAAGCTCACAATTCTTATAATTAGACAACGAACAGGAAATCACATGCAGAGTGTTGTTTGTGATATCATTGTTAATATGAAGGCACACTGGCAGTGGATGCAATGAGCTTATAAATGGTTTGTCTGATTTTCAGACACGCTACAACTTAAAATGAAGAAAAAAGTCCAAACTAAAAGTTTGGAAATAAACGTTTTGGTGTTGCTTCTTCTTTGAAAGCAGTTTCAGTGGTTTATCTTACGGCACATATTAACTTTATAAGAAAACTACCTCAAAGTACATTTCAGTGGAATTGCTACTGACGCAGAGGACATAGTGAGTAGTACCGTCGCTGTGTCATCACAGCTTTGGCAGCAAGTAGACAAGGTACAAACGCTTAAAAAACTGATCAAAGAACAGCAATAATAGCACGAAGCTCCACCGTCTTACAAAATCCCAATTTACTCGCCTGTCACAAGATCATGTGTTTTTGCCCACAGTGCGATACAGCCGGAGAGGGAAAAAAAGGAGTGCAGCTGACAGCAACCATTTTAGGAGTCTGGGAGCAGACAGCGTGGGAGGAAAATGTGACAGAGGAAGCCTGATTAGGGCCACAGACATTGGTTAATTGTGTAGGAGTAATAAATAACCACAGAGTGCTTATCAACACTGTTTACAAGCTACTTTAACTGCTTGTGTAACCATGATACTTCAACCGGGACAGAAAAGCCTCCGGCTTGTCAGAAAGTTTGGATCCAGTTTATAAAGCTGGAGGGGCTTTTACTGCCAAATGTGCAGTAATGTAATGAGTTTGGTTACTTGCTGGCCAAAGTGGAAGAAAGGCCTGGACTCTCTGTGGTAATTAAAATGCCTGAAAACAGGAGCTGAAGAGGTAACGAAGCGAGCACCCTCCAGCCAATAAGGATTCAGAACGCCAGATCAAAAGCCCCTGAACATGCCCGGCACACGATCAAGACAGAGGTGTAAAGATAACATTTAGGCAGAGGAGTAAAAGGGATGGAAATCACATTTCAGGAAAAAAAAGACAAGATAGAAACAAAGGATGAAAGAGCAATAATCCACAGCTGGCTGGCAGAGACACACACTGTCTCCTCCCTAACCTTACTCAGATCAATAAGAGGCAGACTGATGGCACAGACACACCTTCCACACAGCAGCTTTGTCTTCATACATTAGCATCGTTACAGTGGAAATGAGTTCTGACTCTCGCTCTGCAGCTTTCTTCATTTAAAGAGGACTTGTGTTCAGGAAGACACTTTCATCCAAAGTGCCTTAGGTTGGCATATGCTTATGATTCATTATATGATACAAGATTTGTGATTAAAAATATACTCAATTAAAGTAATAGCAGCAGTATGACTCTGCAGAATCCTCAGTCAAGCCATAAACAATGTCTTTATAAACAATAATGACAGTATGACAAAGTATTTATTTTGAGTTGTTTTGTTTCATTATAACTAGAATTTGTGAAACTATGATTATGGGAAACAATCTAATTTGTGGTTACTGCAGGCTTAGAAATGCCACTAGTATTGTAATATAGTCCCACATTTTCATTATATGACATAACTTTTAATTTAAATTTTATTTTATATGAATATCTATTACATTAATTATTACCCAAATGTGTTAAGATATATAATAGTGGTCATTGGTAAATTTGTATATCATAGGGCAACAAATCAATTTTACTCTTAAAGAATAAGACTAATTGCATCTAAACTGGTTTTAATTACTGAAAATGAATTACTGCCATACGGAGAAACCATGCAACAGAGGGTTACGAATGGATCAGATGTTTAATGTGAAAGCAGCTGCTTGCAGTAATGAATCCACAGAGAATTATCAACAGACAGACCTCAACTTTACAGAACATTTCAGCACCTTTCAGCTCATTGTTTTGGTTTGATAGTTTGCAACTTTAATGCTCGCTCTCATCGACCCTGTGTCCAGCTACAGCAGGCAGACAGAACAACTGAGCGACTAGCTGGAGGATTTAGTAGCTAAGGGAGTCAAATATTTCCATCAGCAGTTGGCTGAGTCAAGTTCTGGTCAAGCTCTATCCAGAATTGAGCAGTAAAAATCTGTGTTTTGAAATATTCATGATAGATCCCTTTAACTGCACCCACCACAAACTGAGATTATCTTCATCTAAACTGCAGCTATAACTCACTCTAAGCTGTGCAGTGGCACTACTTTCCCTCTCTGTATCTTTCTCTCCTCATCTCATTTGTGGATTACAATGATGCTGCATCTGATATCCACCCCTGAGACATGCTGAAATCACATCATACACGCAGACAGACAGACACACGGACACATACACACACTGTGCTTCATGCAGCATCAGCTTATGGACTGATAGACAGAATCTTAGCCTAGGGTATCGAGAGCCAGTCACTGCAGCAGTAGGGGTGTCTCTGGTTGGGTATTAAGATTAGAGAAAACACCAGGCTTTCGGTTGATGATAACCCAGCTGTCTTTCGGAAAAAAAAGTCTGGACATAAATCCTCAGCTGCCACCCTAAAACACAGGCATGAGTCTGTTGATTAAATAAAATCCGGGTGGAACACTTTAAAACAAGCCCTCTAATCCCACCGCCCACACCTACAGAGGGAGGAAACCACTCTGTGCTCTGTGCACAGTAATTAGGTGTTTGATGAAGAGCTTTTTACTTGTAAAGGGGTAGAACTGGACTACTGGCACAATTACAGCTTTAAATACAGCTGTGATAATCAATGACAATTACCCAGTTACTCAAGTACAATACTTAATTGTACAAATTGGAAAAACACTTAATCTTTTCAATCACACATTGCACTTTTTCCTTCACTGCATTTATTTGTCAGCTTTAGTTACTAGTTACGTGACAGATTCAGATTTTTTGCGCAAATATCCAAAAAGAGCTCATAAAATATGGTGTTTTCTTATAAATGAAACTGCCCGTCAGTATATACAATTAAATCCGAAACAATGAGTCGACTGACAAAAAAAAGTTTAACAAATGTGAGGATATATTGCCCTTTAATTTAAAATGTTTTATTCCTTTTCATCATTTTGAATTGCTATTCTTTAAAAGATGGGACACTGAATGAAATAAATCAAAATCCACTACATAAAATCTATAATTCACATTGTATATCTACAAAAAATTAAAAGGTTATCAGCTTGAACACTAGTTTACTGCCTTTGTACAGTCAATTAGATATTGTTTATTAACATATTATTACATATGCATATCATATAAAACATATTCTGGTTTGTTTAACACTTTTTGTTTACCACATAATTCCATATGTTCCATCATAGTTCTGATTTAAATATAAAGAAAAAACATTGAATGAGAAGGTGTGTCCAAACCTTTGCCTGGTACTGTTTATAAAAAAGGAAATGATCACATTCTGTTTTTCTTTACGTTTGCAAAGCGTCTCCACTGTTTCGTACTTCCACCACTGCTGCATCTACCATGAAAAGCCGTCTACATGCTCGCTACACACCCCAAAGCTATTTGACTACTCAAATCTGCCTGTCCTTCATTTGCCTGCTTTTGGATCGGAGCAGAAAAAGCAGCCTTTGAAGTTTCTCTTATCTGTTCCTTTACTAGCTCTGGGAGGAGGGAGGAGTGTGTGTGTGTGTGTGCGTGTGTGTGTGGAGGGCAGAGTCTGAACAACCATCAAAGAGAAAACTGAGTCAACCCAGAGAACTTTTGGCTCCGACACTCACGGGTAGCACTTTTCTTAGCCCAACATGAGACATTTTCACCATACGGCGGATTTGACAAAGTTCCTAATGTTGATTACTAATGTTTGACCTTCATGTGTGAAATCAGTGTTGCTCCTCTTTAACTTAGCTATGACATCACTGACATCACTGATGCTACGTTGGGTGTGGTTTGATGCAAAACATATTAAAACTATATTGAACCATATTTCAACCAGAGAGGGCAGTGAAACTCTGCGTTTCAACCTGCTGTTAAGTTGAATATGAAATACAGTAGTGCTCCCTGCTTCTGAAGGAGAATAGGAGAGGAAGTTAGAGCAACATTAGAATCTAAATGGAAATAAATAAATCCCACTTCCCAGTTAAAACTTAAGTTGGATAACAAATATCTGAGTGACGCGCTAAAAGTCTGTTTTCTTTCATTTAATTTTCAAAGAGTCAGACAACATTCAAACCACCACTAGGATTAAAAAAAATACTGCTTGACTAACAACATATTTCAATGCAGGTGTTCTGCAGAAAACATTAAATGTCTCTACTTTTCTGGCATTCAGATTAGTTAAAGATGTTTTGTATAGAAACAATACATCACACGTTATCAGTTAAGTCATCAGACTGTCATGCCTGTGAGCATGAGTGACACCTACAACACTCAATGATGCTGCAGGGCCCCTGGGAGCACTTACAGTAATGTGGTGTAACACCATCCCATTGATTAGTTCATTAACACTGAGCCCATAGGAGGCCTGTTCTCATGCAGACCGCCTGCTGAGACCCAGTGACCCTGAATCTGTCGCATCCCTGCTGTTATCTCACCTTCCAGGAAGTGAATTTCATTATGATTTTAAAAATGGAGCTGTTTCAACAATTCAACAATGAAGTGCAGGTAATGGATCAGTTATTAAATTTCAGTCCTGATCCACAAGTCATGTTAGGATATCTTTTCCCATTTGTCTCACCAGGCCCACATTATTTCCCCACCCCTCAGAAGCCCTGAACCAGCAGGAACACAAGTGAGGGTGTTTCCAGATTCATGGCCACTCTTCAGATTCTGTCAAACCTATTTTACTCCTCGTAGGATTCATGAACAGCAGTCGCGCTCACTGCTTACTCCCCTGAGACCTGCCAATCTCTAAGCCAACACATCCCGAGGCTCTGCATTCACACACGTGGCATTTTGCATTCCACACACAAACACACACAGCAGCAGGCCTGCTGTCAGTGCAGGTGATGGTGATGTTTGCTGGAGGCGTGGAGCACAGCAGTTTGAGGCAGCGCTGCACAGATTGACTAGGTATCCTGGAGTTCACTTCCTCAAGCTTGTTTTTACCCACAAACTGCACAGTAACACCATTTGTAGGCAGAATCGTATATTTACATGTAGACTGTGCATTTTATTTTTAAAATATAGTAAGTAATGGCCATCACAGGCTGCCACAGCCTTTTCTTGGTGCATGTATGCTTTTGTATGCATGCTTCTTGGTGTATGCATGCAAGTTTTCACATCATTCTTGTGTAAGTCTCACTGTGGATGGTGAAACATTCTCCCTTCAGCAGATGAATGCAAAAGCAACCTTCTAATGTCAAATTAGATGAGGGAACATTAAAATTCCTGCGTCCCTGAGAACAGGATTTATAATGCTTCCCTCACCCAACAGCAGCAAGGAGCTCCGGGCATTGCCACCTGCATGTAGGCCACACACAAATAGATGTAAGACTATAAATTTAGCAGAACTGATGGCGAGGCAACAGGAAAGGTCCATAACTACTAGAATCAAGAATCACTTTTTACACCCCTCATCTGAGTCTGACAGAGGCTCAAACATGCACGGTTTGATCTCTCTATTGTTTCTTTGATGCTTGCCATCTTGATGGGCACTGCTCATTTACTGGTCAACCTAGCACAGCCAGCAGTAGTGAGCAGGTTGGAGGCCAACCCTCTTGCCGCTAACCACTACCCCATCGTGTGGCCCTCTCTGGTAGACATATGGTGCTAAAATATGAGTATGATTTTTTTTTATTTTTATGATTTTTTTTACTTCTTTTGTGGGAAAACCAGTTTAGTTTATATTCATTGCAGAGTAATTTTGTATACTTTAAACAGTGTCTGGAGGAGAACCTTAAGTTTTTAAAAATGTTTATTATGCATGAACAATCTTGCAAATTAATATACATTTTCAGAGCCTGGGAAACACAAAACCAAGTCCCACTTCAGCTCTGTTTATTGATGACAGCCTCGAGGAACGGTTGACTTCACTGTAAGACAACAGAGCAGAAGAGGAACCTGCAGCAGCTGCAGGGAACGCTGCATTTCAGCTCAATGTAATTTGCATATTCATAATTGAAATAACAATGAAATAAAATGCTTTGCCCCCACTCGCTGCCCTTTTGTAATTTCCATATTCATAATGGTCTGTAAACAGAGGGAAGCAGGAAATTTATCCCATGAAGGAAAACATTTCTATTTCCCTCAACCCCAGATGTGGTTTAACCAGTTTCCCACAGTAAATTACATCACATTATAAATGAGCCTCGGATACTATTACAAACACTGCCTGGCTCTGTACCTGTGAGGCTCATGTTTAAATGAACTGTTTCATTCCAAAGATATATTTACAGTTGACACATAATATGCCTTTCAGCTCAAGAAATTCATTGAAAATCTAAAATAAAATTTTAAATATGTCTTCCAACTGAAAGTGAGACTCTCAAGGTGTTTGTTACACTGGCAGTGTTACAGTGTCATCTTTCGCTGATAACATAATCCGATTTAGGATAACAACATTTCATTCATATTCCCTGCAGAGTTTCCTCTTAGTACGGGGAAGCATTTTGTGAGAGCAGATGTCACGTTTTGCAAACGTGGATCTCACTTGGTGATAAACAAATATTATCATACAGGGGAGGAATGTGTTTGTGTGTGTGTCAAGAGGAGGGGTCTATTGTCACCTTTCTTTCCTCTATCCTCCTACTCACTGTCTGTGCAGCATTGTAAGAAATACACTCACACACACGCGCCTGTGCACACACGGTTTGTTAATCTTCCCATTTATTTCCTGCAAAAGGAATCCACAAAAGCACAAATCTCCCTCACACACACTCCCAAAATGTCCTCACACACTCCAGTAAACCTCAAACAAAGCAGCAACGTCTGCGCTCATAATCTAATGAAACAAATGTCAATCACTTTTCCTAATGATAAACAGTTTGCACTCCCATGTGTCTATAAACCTGCACAACAAATACGCCCATGTGCATGCATTCACAAACACAGTGTGTTGTGTGGTCTGGTGTTTAGCGTAATCTCCCCAAGGGGTGATGACACATGTGCTGCCAGTCTTTCAGGCTCCCCGTGGGAAACTGGAAACCAGTACAGTGCCATGGGTCAGTTGGAATAAATTAGGCTTATGGGGCCAAAGACTTTGAGGCTCAGCTGCACAAGTACAGTAAATATCTGTGGGTATTTAGACCACAGTAGCAAGGACGCACAGCTCTGCCAGTGCAACTGGTGCCTGCGTATGTGTGGAAGTTAAGCTCTGCCAGTTTGAAATATGCATCTGTATGAAACCCAATCTGGATATTGGGTATTGTGTGTGTGTGTGTGTAACCCTAACATGGATGCCCCTTGCTTCAGACAATCATTGAGGCTGCTCACCCAGTTGCCAGGCTGATTTGTACGGAGGGAAAGCAATGTCTGAAAAGGTTGGCTTGGCCTGTGTCACATTCCCAACCACTCTTACTCTAAGCCCTGAGGACTGCAGCCTGCATGTGTGGCCACTGTCAGGAGCTTCAAGAGTTATGACTCAAAGAGGCAACAGACCAAGTCTTTCAGTCTGGTTCAGCTGCCTGTTTTCAGGTAATTGGGTGCTAGACATTAGTGTTGTATAATAAATGCAACAGAAACAATGAGCTACATTCAACTAAAAGCTGCAGTAAAACTAGAAAGTGGCACAGAAAAATTCATCTTGTGAGTATGAGCTGGGTTAATTAGCAAACGACTTTAGCTGACCAGCTAACTTCTAACACACACTTGCACACCAGGACCATGCTAAAGCCCATCTGACAAAATCACAGACTGCATAAAAGAAGTGGACGGAGCCACTGTGACATCCACTGGCATATGAATCTGAAGCCTTGAGTTTAGCATTTTGGCAATCAACATCTTGGATTTTTCAGCCAGAAGTGACCATATTTTGACAAGAAGGCAGGAGAACGCTAAGCTATCAGACGATTTGACCATTCAATGATGAGGGTCAGGGGTCAGTCAGGGGCCTTGAGTTAAGATTACTTTGTCAAACTGCTGTTCCCAAATTAAGAGAGCTTTCCTGCTTACCTGACTTAGATTTTTTGATGATTTTCAAATAACAAATAAGCATATCTAATTAGAAAAAGACTCAATTCATGTTTCAAGTCCCCACTTCTTATCCAACACATCTATATGAAAGGGAGCAGTCAGCCAAAGCAAAGGGCAGTTATGCCAAATCCCAGAAAGCAGCCAGTGAAGACTCAGCAGTTCTAAGAAGAAGAGAGACAAGAGGAACTGAGCTGAAACCTGAGGAGGCACTCCAGAAATACAGCAAACAAATACACACACGCAGAATGTAAAAGTCAAATAAACACAAAGCCCAGACATAGTTTTAAGAAGCAAGACAAGTCGTTGACCTTCATGTCCATGCCTTAATGCACAATAAACCTTCATCAACTAGCCAACACCCCCCAACCCCACTCTCCCTGACACAATTATGGCTATTTATCTGCAAGCGCCATCTGCAAGCTACCTCCATCCACACCAGTGAGGTCAGTCCAATTCTCTTCTCACTTCCTGCAGGAAGCTGAAGTTAAGCTGGGACTGGACAAACACACAAAGTGCCCTCCAGAGAACACAGCAATCCTCTCAGTCTGCAGCAGACACAATGTGCAGATTTTGGTGGGTTTATTCAGGCCTGTGGTGTGCATACATATGCAGTCACACCAGGTTTTAACTTGCAAAGAACACCTGCCTTGTGATTCAAGTTCAACTAATATGGGTTGGCCAAAACTGATGCTGGAGGTAATACACGGAAAGCAATATTTGAATGAATTAAGATTAAACACAGAAAAACACACATTCAGGCCAAGCTCTGTACAGTCATGTTGCTTCTCTGCAGGGCAGTGTTGGCAGTCACTGGTGGATCAGTTGCTTGCCTGCCTTCTGGTCCTGGTGATATTTACAGTACAACACTCACCTAGCTTTCCAAAAAATCGCTGATTAAATAGAATGAGCAAACTGTCGTTTTCACAGCGCAAACATGCCCTTTCTGCTAATCCACATAACCCCATAAGTAACCTATACAATGTGTGGCACAATGGCACTCACTATGTCAACAAACCTATGCTTTTTTTTTATATATATATATAAATAATCACAATAATAATGTATTTTCACATTCACAAAATTGTCCTCACAGCACAAAATCTATCACAAAGGCTGCAGAGTCATGCTGAGGCGCTGATGCAGCTGGTGTCAAGCGACAGCAAATTTTTTTGGTTGTATTTTAAATCCACTCCTTACTGCCGGATGCTTGTCTGCCCCTGCAGAGCCCATCAGCCTAATGAACTGTTCATCAATCAGTTTAATGTACACACACACAGGCCCTGGCTGGTACAGAGGTTGGCAGAGATGGATGGCACAGGACTCGACTGGTAATAAAACAAAGCGAGACGTCGACACATATTCATCTTCTCTCACAGCCAAAGTTTCGCGTCGGATAGCAGAAGACAGAGTGGGTTTTGGGAATCATCCTGGAGAGGCCCGTGTAGACACAGCTTGTGAGGTAACAACTGCCAGAAGTTGTCAAAGTGTGATAAAGCGCCCACGAGGAGGATTAAAAAAAAGAAACCAAAACCTAATGTGGGGTTGTTGTTGTTGTTTTTTATGTATGGTCCAATTGTGGTTACTTGAGATTGCTGATCTCAATCTGATCACCAATCTGACAATGTAACATTTGCAAACCATTTGCAAGATGGCTACTAAAACATTATGCTTTCACTATAATTATTTGGCAACAGTGGTTTGGTAGTACTGCCTCCTGTTTGGCTGACGTATTACGGTTGGAGATGATACTGGACTAGTGTTAGGGTACTCTTGTTGCTCAGTTACTTTATACATCACTCATAGCCCTCCATTACTTTGGGCAATCTTTTCAATAATCCCATTGTTGTTTACACAGTATTAAATTCTGTTGCTACTTTAGCTTAGCAGTTAGCGATGGCTTCCCATCCCCCCTTCTGCTCTGCTTCCTTCAGTGATCCGGAAATGTAGTTTATTTGCTATGTAGTTTAATTTAAAATCCCCAACTATTACCATGTGTTCAAAACTCTGGCCATAATGCGGGAGAACTGAGAATTTTGTTTAGTTGTATGGAAATCTAGTGTTAGGAGACAGGGCTGAGGTGACAGTAACCCTCACCAGTCTGACTGATGAGTCGTACCATCAGAAGCAGTTATAGTCCCAGAGCAGGGCCTCACCCAGAACCCAGAGGTCACTGATGTCACACTGCCCAAAACCTAAAGCCAGCAGAGCTACCAGGAATAAAGTTGCTCTAACTTTTAATATCATTTTTAAACATAGTGTCTAGATAAGACAGCCTCATGGCACTGTAAGTTCAGGGCTGTTTTTATGTGATATATCATGTCTCCAGTAGAATATGTGTTTAAGCCAGACAAGTTATGCTAGAACTATTTTGCCTTGCCTAGTGCGTTGCATTATAAATGAATACCGGAGAAAATATTTTGAACTTCAGCAGCAGTGGGAGCAGTTAAACATCAGTCAAGTCCAGCCTTGCAGCAAACCTAATGTGCTCTTTAAATCCACCTGCAACAATAACCGCAATACACTCAGATACAGGGAGTTAATAGTAAACTAAAACTGAGCATTCCTCACACATATCCATGTGCTCAGGCAAACCCAATCTCCAGGCCTGACACCTTGAGCTATTTCATTTAGTGGGATTTGGCCTCCAGCTCACCTCCAACACGTTTGACATCACAGTAAAAAGCCATTGTTGGACTTTCCCTAAAGACAATATTATAGGATATTCAGAGTTGTAATATGAAATTCTTAATCCTAAGCAAATGTCCATATGCGGCTCATACAGCTGTACTTTCCAATTCAATACAGCCGCTGACAGATGTGGAAAAAGATTGAATCCACAGACTGAATATATATTTAGCACAAAATACCATGGTGCACTGTGAGGGAGGCTGAGGCAGGGTTGCTGTGCAATAATGACAAACAATTTGCTGAATATTATAAATGTGAAACACAAAGGGACATCTCTTTGAGAGTATTTTTTTTTGGCGCTAAAGAATGCTCTGAAAATGTCTCAGTGTGGGATGTGAATGCTTAAAATATCCAACTTTGGTTTGACTTAAATAAGAGACCAACACTTTATAGAAAGAGTGTGTATGTAGCACAAGAAGCCTTTGTTCAGGGATCTGGGTGAAACACAGCTGCCTCACAGGACTTTCAAAGTGTAGTAGATGATTTCTTTTCTTCCTATTTACAGTGTGGTGCACGTGTTCCATGTGTAGTGCATGGCCTGGGAGGCTGAGGGGAGGTTTCTGTGGTGTGGTGGTGGGCTCCATAACAGCCTAACCTCCACAGCCCGCATGCCTTGATGCATTATGACAGACTAGGCCTCTTCCCGCCCCAATGTCCAGATGTGCTTCCCTGTGGGTCTTGATCTGATGCCTGCCATTGTAGGTGGAAAATAGCTATGAACAGTGTTGGAGTCCATGTGTTCACTTCATTGAGAAGGTGCTCATTGGAGTGAACATTAATGTACGTAGTTAATTACCTGTGAATTCATGGCAGAAGCTAATGTCAAAATGCTTTTGATTTCATGGGAGATAATTTGCTCCTCGTTGCCGTGACGTTGCCATGCAAACCAGCTGAGATGTTAGGTTTTTTTGTACTTTAGTAATAATCCTAATAGTTTCCAACAGTACTGTTATTTTGTATCTGTCACCTGTTAATGGCATCATATCCCCTTTGTGCATGAATCAGTGTTATGATTGGCTGATTTTTAGGTTTAAACTGCTTTATTTAGTGTTTTTACCTGTTTTAATCATTACCTGTTTGTTTTTTGAGAGGAGGAGAACTCGTCTCCTGGTAAAAAATCTCCTGAACACTTAACACAGAAGGAATTCTAATCAGGCAAAACTGACAGCATTGCTTTATCTTTTGTGATTGTTTTGATTGATAGACGACGAGCAGCAGAAAATTACCTATTGCACAGTTACAATCCACTTAAAACTCAATAGAAGCTGAAAATCCGGTTGTTTCTTTGCAGTGGAAATGAATGCAGTAATGATTTATTGATGTCAGAATACATGCAGCAACTTTCAATTCATTCCACTGAATATGTAAACTGAGTCACAACAGCTTCACAGGTTTAAACAGGAGAACTGAATTAAAAGAAACCATCTTTGGATTTAAGAAGCTTTTCAGGGCAAAAAAAAAAGTCCATCTTTCAAAAGAATCTCCTTTTCTGAATTTGTGTGGATTTAACATGAATTAACCCCGCCCCCAGTGTCTTTGTGTCTGCACTGCATTGATGTATGTGCTGAACAGGCGTGGAGAATTTGCAGAAGGACAAAATGTCCTTCACTTCAAGCTCAAACCTGCTCCGTCCCCCTCCCTTCTTCCCTTTCTCAGTTGTTCCTCTTCATCCATCATGAGCCCCCGAGCTGCGGCAGGTGCTTTCACTAAACCTCCCTGAAGAGCTCACTCCCTCCTCCTCCTCTTCTTCCACCAGCCCTCTTTCTCCTCCTCCATCTCTGTCTCCACGCCTCCCACCCTCTCTCCTCTCTCCTACTGAAGGAACTCATCAGTGGCCCCTTCACATCTGCACAAATCTTAATTGTATATTGTCAAATGAGGGTTTTTTATCCAGCAAGGGAGGTGATCTAGATCAGCTGGGGGACTGGAAGTTAAGCACACACACATGCACACACACACTTGAATACATAACACCCAAAGTAAATTTATGAACATCCACACACACTTTTTAAAATGCAAGTGTACATATGAAGTAGCATGGTTACACATACTCATTCACTGAAGCTTGGAGAGGAAAAAAACGGGATGGGAACCCTCTGAGGAGATGGAACATAGCAGCTCTGTGATATTATAGTTCCCCTTTCCTTCTCTGTTTGGATAGCTGCAGGGTTTGAAATGAAATGTGACTATCTGCTGGTCCTTTTGTAACCTTTAGAAAAGCACAGACACACAAATATCATCTGCTGAGTCTACGCTCAGCAGGCCGCGATCATGACACGTCAGTATGGGCTGGGGCTCCATGTCCTACATGCTGCAGAAGGAACAAAGACTCCCATTGATTTACCGAACTGCAACAAGACAAGACAATGATTCCTTTTAGCAACAGAGGCTGGCAGCACTGGGCAAAATCCCACCACTGTTCTCTGGGAACTTGGGAACAAAGAGAGGGACAGACAGAAGGTGGGAGGGTCAATAAACTGGGTTGACCTATCTTCAATGCAAGCTCTGTAGCTCCATCCTACAGCAAGTCACAGCACAGAACGACATGATGGCACATACATGACTGGACACATTCACGCTAACACTGAGTGGTTGCATAATTGATATTACAGCAGTGTTAGCGTTTTATGGAGAGCATCAATATGTTCTTTCACATGAAGTGCCAATTCACACGCCACTGCCCAGTGAGCCTTGCTTATCTGGCAAACTTGTTGCCAGTGGACAGATATAAATATAGGTCGCTGACGTTGAACCCTCACAGGGACAGTTACAGCGTCCTGGTGTCCGGCACCCAAAAAAAGAGCACCTCTTGTGATGTAGACTCAATTGAGCGTCCATTCTTTCCAAGGGAGCATTTATAAACCTGCTGACTGAAACGTAAGAGGGATGGATAGCAGCTAGAAGAGCTTGGGCTAAAAATGTGCCCTGAGGCAATGTACATGATGGCATGCAACATGCAGCAAGAACTGTATCACAAGGCGCAAGTGCCTTAAACTTGCATTTTTTCTAATGGCCAGCAGGGGGAGACTCAACTATGTGAAAAGAAAGAAGTCTGAGAAAATGATTCTACTTCTTATTTGATTTTCAAAGTAAAGTAGTGTCAATTCTTCTTTAATACAACATGATTTTCATTTTGCATTAAGAGTAAAATAGGTAATAATGCAGGGTATGCTTCAGGTCGTGGCTAACTTGTTATTGCAACTACTAAGACACACTCTGTTTTTGTCTTAGAATTTTGACCCTTTCTCAGCATGTTTTTAGTTAGTTAATATTGATTGTACCATTTTTGTTGCCAAAAAAATATCTTATTTAGCATTGGTTTGTACTCAAAGACACTCTAGGGAGTCAGCAGGTCATTTTTTGCACCTTGCGAACAGAGCTAATAACTTAGCTACACCTTTTCATCCAAATATGGTTCTCTTCAGCTCCAAAAATTAAGAATGCAAGAAACTGAGAAATACTTGCAATACAGAAAGTTTGTCAGAGTGCATCCCTTTTTAAGGCTAAAAAATAATACAAAACACAAAAGCAAAAGTATAGCTAAATAGCTAAGGACCTACAGTTCTAAACAAGCATTATTTCCTGTGCACTTTTACCCTTTTTACAGGATTCTTATCTTGAAAATTAGTCAGATAGAAAATTTAAACTACGGCTTGCAATTGTTTACCAACTTAGGGAGCTAACATGACCTTAATTAGCTACAGCTAATTGAATCTACAGTGACAGTCAACAGCTGCCATTTCAGACTGCAAGTCAGAATTGAGAAGCCAAATTTTGACCACTTCTTTCCTAACTTTTAAAGAGTAGTAGAAAGGTATGTGTATGTATTAACACTGGAAAGCTAAACCTAATAGGGTTAACAGAGACTTAGTGTACATTAGCTAGATTGCAATGAACTAACTACTGACTGTTTAGGCACAGATATTTTTACAGACAACAGTAAGTTCAGTTATTGCTAATAGCTACTGATTTATACCCATTTCCCCAAGAAAAATGAAGAACCTTGCCCTCTGACTCCCTGCCAGACCAGGATTTACAGCTTCATCTTGCTCTGCTCACACTCTAAAGGATCTTGTGAATATCATGTGAAAAGGCAGGAGTTATCTTCTAAAGCGCCTGCTGCTGGCCTACTTCCCTATTAAGGGGATTCCACTGGATGCCTCTCCCTTGACACTCAGGTAATGCCATCTGCTCTGGCTGCACTGGGGAGTTTATTATGGCACTGACAGCCCTGCGAATTGTGACTCTTAATGAAATTGTGGAGCAATATGTAAGGTCTGATCCGCTTAGGCGGCTGTTGAGACCTTTCTCCCTCCAGCCGTGGCAGGCAAGAGCTGGAGAGTCAGAGCAGCAGGAGCCTAGCTGGAGCCATATGCAGGGATAAACGCTGATGTCAGGTCACTGCTGATTCAATAAGGGGGACTCTCCAGGGCTGCTCTGCCAGGCTTTTACAATAACAACATATTCACATTAACAGTGTGGGATTTCATTACTGAATTGTTAAGCGATTCCTGGACATATCATCTGCCGAAAGGCTCAACGAGTTGGCGACATGCTGGAATGAAGACTGATGTTCTTTATTAAGATAAATGCATTCTCCTCACTGCATCAACTCCTGTTACGCAGACTACAGTGGAGAAGATGAAAAGGATAAAGATTTACTTGCTAGTCCGCTGCTATGCAGAGTAACACAGAAACCAACACCGACTGCAAATTCTTTCTTTCAGTTTCATTACAGCTTAAACACGAGCTCCAACAGCTGAGCGTTTTATTCTGGGTGATGCTCTAAGTGGTCGTTTCACAAGACGCTAATAGGAGAAACTGATAATAGCTGGTGTTTACATAGAGCACTATTCAGGCCATTTAGTGCAACTAGCTCTGTTTTGTGTTTAATGTGTTTTGAAAGATAGATTCTGTCTATAAATACACATGCTGACCCAATTATAGGTGGAGTAGAGTCATCTGTGATTTAGTCTGTTTGAAGCCGGCCAAAAAAATCCCCTTGAGTAGGCTGGGTGGGGCTAGCCAATATTCTGAAAACAATTAGAGCTGGGTATTTAAAGGAACAGTCAAAAATCCATTTTGATATGTAGAAGAATTTGACATACAAATGCTGCTAAACTCTGCTGCCTTCTAAGCATGGAGTTTCAGGTTAAAATCTACACATTCAAGCTAAAATCTAAACGCATAAATGCAAACCAATGCATGTATTCACAAATATGAAGAAAAGAGAGAAACACACACTCAAGCCATATTTCATAGTGATCCTATGTGTTCACACACTGTACGTGTTGTGAATCCAAATGCATAAAAGAACTGCCGAGGTATGGCTGAGTGCACATGGGCATCCTTTCATCAGGTCTCTGAAGCATGTGGACTTGGGGTTTTTCCACATGATGTCATCTTTTTCCCAATAATACTGAAACCAGAAAATCCCTGTTTGGACAAAAGGAAGGGGGCCTTGATGAGCAGAGGTATAGGAGCTACCTTGGGTGAAAGGTGGAAGTTCAACAGAACTCTGACTTCCCAACTGGCTTACAGGAAAACACACTGTAACATCATAGCAGATATTATTGTATGTTTCACAACCTTTAACTACATTAGTCACAGATTTTGGTCCACAACTGACAACTCAACTGAGGCTTTATTTTGTCCTCTATTGGAGAAAAAAGACAAGATCCCGACAAAGTCTGCAGACTGTAGGCCTGAAACACAGGCAACAGTGGTGAGCTAAGGCCAGATCCCAAATTCCTCAGTGAGGGAGGAAGAGTAGATGTACTTCCAGCCCCATCTCAAAGTTCTTTCTCTACTTTTTATGTGAAAAAAATCATGTAAAATAAAATATTCATCATAGCAGAGTACTTCTACATACTTTTACATACTTTAAAACATTTCCGGAGGGGGACTTTTAGACAGGGTAATGGCCATTTGCTTACAGCAGAAAAATCTAAATCTGTAAGAGCAAAATCAGATCACAAGAGCTAGTGAGTTTATTCAACGAGTCAACTTCAATGGTCACAACTGGATCTTATCTGTACATGTTTATGAAAACCATGACTTAAAGCACAGTTTTGCTTCTGCAAGTGTTTACACAGCCCTTGACCTCATTATCACCTGTTGTAATTTGCTAGCTGCACCAACCAACACCTTCACAGCCTTTCAACCTGCTCAATTATCACAACACCTTGCCTGAGGCCCACCTTATATAGCCAGTCACATCCCTTAATTTAACCTGCATTCATCCAAATTATACAAGCTTTCTCAGCACTGTTGCACTTTATAATTAACACAATTATACAAGATTACAAGTTCTCACACACTACAACCCCAAATGAGAGCACCAGGAATCCGCTTCACACCCAGGCTGCCATTAGGACCCAGGGCGTGATAGGCAAACATTGCCACTGAACCAAAATAGAGCTCTGCTTCCTGCTAATCCCAGATGAACAGGTGCTTCTATTTAAAGGACCAAATCCTCTCCAATCCACCCATTGGAATCCCAACCTTCTTTCTCCTCTCCAACCCTTCACTGTGTGCCCCCCCCCTCCTCTCTTTTTCCCCCTCTTCTGCTTTTCCTGGATTATGGGCAGAGAAACAAAAGAGTCCTGAATGAGCTGTGGAAATGTGCATAAGGAAAACCACTTAGGAAGCCAAAGCTTTCACCACCCTTCCCCCTGAGAGAGTGCTGAAGTATTTCACTGAGCATGCTATTTTCAAATACTATTGTGAATTAGCATTTCTCATTAAATTTCTCATGACATTTTTCTGTGCATCACTTCGGTAAAACCTCAAGATGACTGCCAATATTAACTAGCACACTAATAAATCTAGATATGTGGAGCAAGAAACAGGACCATATGAATCTTAGATGAGAAAAGATATAGCATAGCATAAATATAGATCAAGATTTCAGAACTTATATTATAAGACCAAGAGTGCAAGTACAGGGCATCTAGGAGACAATTTATGTCTTATTCAAAGCTGGACCTTGTTAACAAGTAGCTTGGAGGTAGAGTGTCCCTGTCGATGTCGGAATAGAAAAAGGGGCTTTTTCCCAGTGGAGCAAATAAAGGAGATGATATAGTTAAAGTCGTTCTGAATAAGCTTTTTCTCTGCTATCATTCTGCACCATCTGCATTTCTAATCCTATTGTACAGTGTTGAGTCATTAACAATTGGGCCAGCAAAAAGTGGAGATTTCCTTGATCCCAGACTGAGGAAATATCTTTGGAAAGTTCACACAGAGTGCTAGGGCAACATGGATGATAGAAGCAGGTTGGAATCAGAGGAGGGGGTGGAAGGAGAGAAGGGGGTCACAAGATTTACTTTAGCTTCTCCTTTGTTTTCTTTGAACTCAAGGCCTCTTGAAAAACTGAGAGGCCCATCAAGCAGCGCAACACCTGGCGGACACTGAGTGACGGGACAATATGGTGCGAGTCTGGCTTTGACAGTAGCCACAAGACAGATTGATGGCACCCTGCGAGTGCAGGATCATCATAGCGAAAGCACGGCAAACCAACGCTCCTATGAAAGCAGCAAGTTTGAGCTCTGCTAATTATAATTTTCCCCCTGGGCCAGAAACCAATTTGTCTCATTTTCAATACCACCAAGTCTCCCCAATCACGCTGACAGAATGGCTTGGGGCACTGTTTGAAAGCTGTAATGAAAACAATTTCTTCTAACAACCAGTGGGGTCTGGATTCAGCCTTGAAAAATGCAGAAGGAGTAATCCCTCCACTCCTATCGCTGTAAGTGTTTGGAGGGGCCAAGGAGCAAGCAGACATAAATTCTATTGTAGTAGTCCAAATGTGTTATGTTGTTAAAGGGGGAATAAGGTTGACAGGCCCCTGGGGCTAGTCTGGGGAGCCAGCTATTCACACGAGCACAATCACGACCTTTCTAAATATGAATTTTGTACAGCCTGTGCAGGCTTGGCTTTTGTTGCAGACACAATGTGACATACATGGGCTGCATCGGCTCAGCAACATACAAAAAGAAGGAAAAGGCCGGGGGTATCTGCGTGTGGGACAGTGTTCCTGGCTTTCTTAAAAGCCCTCCTTTTCTTTCTGTGGTCTGACCTGATGAGTTCACCATGAAAAACAGAGCATTACATAGTGATGACTTGGGTTTAACTGACCTGGGATTTGGAAGTCCGGCATGTGTTTTTTATACTGATGCAGCTGCTGAAAGTAGTGATTGTCAAGATGCTTGAATTATGCCAAAAGTTCTGTATAGTCCTCCACAAACATTTATTCACATCAGAAAAGAACATGAAAAAGCACCATGGGTCACTTAAAATTTCCAATAAAACCCAGAAAAATTCAATCATGCAGAAACAAGACAGAGTCTACATAAATGGTAGCATTGGATTTATGACCCATACTGCAGCCAGCCACATGGGGGTGATGGAGAGGTTTTGACTTTACTTTTGGGGGACTGTCATGTTGTCCATCAGACAAACAGCCTGTGGTTCACTAATAACAATGTTAACATGCATATATTGAGCAAGTACTATGTTGCATGTTCAACCTCTTGGTTTAGCTTGTTAGCATGCTAGCGGATATTAAATATAAATTCTTCATGTAACCGAGGCTAGGTCGCGAGGGCAGCAGGCCAAGCAAGGTATTCAAGACTTCTTTCTCCTCAGCAACGTTTTCCAGTTCTTTTTCTGGGGGAATTTGTGTTTCCATGAAGTGCAGTTTATAAAACCATCCTTTAAACTGTGTGTCTAAAGAGCTGAAACCATCTGAACCATCTGGGAGGGAAAAGTTGGGACCTATTAAAGCCAAAGCCATCCCAACATCCCTGGGGCTAAAGATTCACTCTGAGATTCAAAAAACTGGATCTAATCAGCGAGGAAGAGTGTGGTGCTGCACCCTTAGTGGCTTGGCAGAGACACACTCAGCACTCTGTGCCCATACTCTTTCTGTTGGTGCTGGATCTCAGTGACACAGAAGCCCTGCAAACACCCACTGGGAGATGACAGATAGCCAGGCAGAGAGGAAACAGGTGGCGTGATGATTTAGGTGGGATATGAAAGAGTGGACACAGTGTCATTGGGTATCAGCAGGTGTAGTGAGACTTCTCCCACCTCAGGGTGAGGAACAAAACAGTGGATTCACTGAGTGACCCTTTGATATACCTCATACAGACATATACACATGGCATATATTAGTGCTTCTGAGTTAAAATGTATAAGCTTCATACAAGCTGAATGCCAACAACACAATCAACCAGACAACGCTAAGCTGTTATGCTAACTTATCCACCTGTATCAAGTCAATTAAACACATAATGTTTGTTTCTGACTGTATAGCTCAGAATTTCCTGTTTTGAATCCTATTCACTGTGTAGTGTTTAGTTAACATGTTGAGAAAGTGTTTATATTCCCAATCACTTTTTGATATATCCTTCACAGTGAAATACTTATTATGGATTCAGAACTGTGAAATTGTGGAAACAATCTGAACTATGATTAGCTGTGCAATCCAGTATGAACAGTGTTGATCTATCTGCTGACAGAAGAAAAATGTGAATATAATATATGAATAGAGGTGCGCAAATATATGGAGTAAAAAAACAACCACTGATAATCCTTTCACATACAAGAAATAAGTATACCTTTGTATAATAAACAATTATAGAAGCATTTGCTTTGTGTACATCTACAGATGATTTATGAAATCAAACACACTATCAAGAGATAATTAAATCTGAGTGTGTTAGTTTGCTGAGTCTACATTCTGTTTAAACCTAATAACAGTAGAACAAGGCAATAAACGATTAAATGAACTGGAGTCAATCTGGAGTACATGAGCCATATTTTTAAATCTGTGCTGTCCATGAATGTCTGGTTTCTGACTTCTTACATCTGAGACTCTGATCAGCCTGCACAGACAACAGTTTGTTCTGCTCCAGTTTGTATCAACATGACACTTGGGTACTGCCCTTTTTCAACATTATCAGTGAACGATGAGCTAGACCCATACTTGTGTGCCCAGCAGGCCTCAGACTGAACAGTGCACTTATTGTGACTCCAAACATCAGGCCTGACACCATCAGTATGTCCCATGACACTGCATCAGCAGGCTGGATCTCTGATGTGAAGTGATTATGTGAGGATCAACAAATAGAAAACGAGTGGCTGTTTTATAGCAAGAAAGGTTTCCAAACAATGATAAAAAAAAAGGAACAAATATGAGTGATGCCAGGTTCCCCTCAGTGCAGCTGAAGCACTCTGAGCCGTTTCACACGACCCACTTTGATGCAACAGGATGCAGAGGGCACTTTCTGATCCGCCCTCCAAAGAAATCATTCCTTAGCCCTAAACTTTCACTTACTCCCCTGGTCTTGGCAGGCATGGGGTCGGGTAAAGGGAGGCGCCATGAATGAGAATTTTTCCTTTGGATTTTACTTCTGTGAATATAAGGTTCAACTCTGCTCTGCTATTTCCAGAGCTTCACTAACTCTCTCGTCCCTGCAGTAACCCGGCCGTGACTCCACCTTGCTTTCCTTTTTCCCCCACTTCACAGAAAGCAAAGTGTTTCGATATCATCCCCTTTAAAGCTCCCCGTCTTGTCAGCTTTATGACACCATCTATTACTTTGAATCACATCCGTTCTCTCCATCTCCCCCCTGATATTTCTAGCAGTTAACGTCTGGCGTTCTTGACATATAGGTGCCGAATGCTGACTGTAGTTCCCTCTCTGTAAGAGTATCAACTCCCTTGCATTGAATGTTACTGTAAAAGCCAAACATTTTTATCTGACTCTATCCATCTCCCTTCTGGCAAAACATGCAAGTCTTCAATACATTTTCCATCAAATTTAAGGAGATTGATTCAGCAAAAAGGATTCCTTGGAGTGAAAGAAAGTGAAGTGAGCCTTTGGCTTCACGTCAGATGTCTGGAGTGGAAGATGTGGGATACAGATGGGGTGCTGAAATAGTTTTTTAGCATTGCAAAGATAAATAAATTGGTAAAAATTGCACCTGCCAAAGAAATGCATCTTTTTGGTGAGTATTAAAATGACAAGGAGATTCAATTCTTGTTCAATTTGTGACAGTGGCAGCCAGCCAGCCACAAGAGGCACACTGTGAAGTCTCTACTCCAGTTGGCTAGCTGGTAATGGTGATGGTGTGCGTGCGCGTGTGTGTGTCTGTCAGTGTGTGTGTGCTAGAGGGTGTTACTGGCTCTTCACAAGTCACTCTCTGTGAAGGCACGTCATGTGATTGTGGGCCTTTGAAACTGAAATTTTCTTGATCTGTTTCCGCTACCTGGCAGCACTATTAAATAAACACTGTTGAAATAACTGAACATTGCCACTTTCCAGCCAAAAAAGATTTAATTAGTGGATTATTTCTCTTGTTTACTGGCCCTGTATGGGTGTGTTCAGCAGTTTTCTGACAGTCGCTGAGGGGTGAGGTGGTGGTGGAGTCTTATTCTGTCTGCAGAGTAAAGCAGCAGAGTGGGGTATTAATTGTTCCACTGTCAGCCACAGGCACACATCTCATCCCTGAACCATTAATCATAAAGTGAGAGGCGGGCAAAGGGTGCAGGGCCAAAATCACATATGCATGAAGGCAGTTTGTAACAGCAGGAATCTGATCAGGAAAAGCACATTTTGATTCCCATGTTGGCGCATATTGGATCAGTAGTGTAAGATCTGCTCTTTTTGTTTCTTTGAGATCCTCAGTCCAGCAATGTCTTGCTCATCAGTGCATTTCAGACTAACTGGCAGGAAGCGTTTACAGTAAACACGCGTATGTGAACGCAGGATCTCATTAAAAAAGACCACAGACAGAGCAAAGCCTGTCTCTCTCCACGCAACAATGCCGCCTCTCTTTTTCATCCCACAAAACCTCCCTGTAGTCTGGATTATAAGCAGCGCAGGTCTCTCCTGAGCCGTGAATAAAACGAACAGTTCATGAGTCAGAACCTTTTACATCCACACCTATTCACGAGGAGAAGAGAACAGCAGCAGTTACTGGGTGCAGCCTCCACCTCCCTCCCTCGGTTCAATGAATGAATGGAGGCTCTATTGAGCCGGGATGGTCTGTTGCTTCAACCCACAGTGGAAAATATGACGACCCAGCAGCAGGTAGGAGAAGGAGGCTTCTGGGATGGGTGGGAGGTCCCACCACCACTTTACACACAGCCGCTTGTATGTCTTTGTAGGTGTTTAACTGACAGATAAAATCACAGTGAGTTTAAGGTTAAGAGTTCAGCTTGGACTCCAGACTTCAGATGGAGTGAATGCTCTTTGAACACGGACAGAAAGATGTGCAAATGAAGTGCCAAATTAGGAAATATTTTTTAAAAACTATAGAAACATCTCCCCCATTTGCACCAGAGGAGCCTGGTGTATAATATATATAATATATATATGTACACTTTGTCAATTGTACTCAGACGTTTACTGTGAAGTATCTTTAAAACAAACAAAAATCATGAAACAGTCACAAAAACATGATAAAGGGTGGCGAACAGCAGCAATGGCCATTTTACACCACGTCAGCAGCAGAGTGGATCATTTATGGCAAATCCAGGGTCTGTTATAATTCATAGATAGCACAGATTTAGTCACAAAACATTACTGCCATTGTTAAAATATAATGTACAATCAGCCTGGTTCCAAATCGGCTTCATATGACTTGTAATAGAAAAAATGACATGAAAAATAAAATTATATAGAGATACTAAAAGGTTACAGTACCTTTTCATTACCCCTAATCGTACACAAATGGCTCAACCATGTATATAGGATAGTTATGGTACACCTGTCAACAGCTGGGTCTATTGTTTTCTGTGTAATCTATTTGGCCACATTTGCCTCCTAAATGCCAACATTTAATCTACTGTACCTTGACTTTCTCCTGTCTCTACACTGTGGCTACTTCCTCCTGGATCTTTTAGTGGAAATACAGTATGACAGTGAGGTCAAGCACACACTAAATGATGGCTGAAGCCTTTATTACCTGCACATCATCTGAGTCATCAATCCCACCACCAACCAACCCCATTGTTATCAAAAGGTCAGCATACCTCCCTCCGCCCATGCTGCTGAAGTCATCAGGGATGTCCTGATCATTATCAAACATGCTCAACATTTCTGTTGATGGTGATAGTGTCAGCATATTGTCACTTTAACCACAGACAGAAATGATGTCCATTATACTCTGAGGTGTCCTCAGAAAAAGACGCATCTAGTGGAACACTGCAGCAGACAGACATTCTGTACAACAATTATTCCCTTAAATGTCGCCAATAATGACAGAAAATAACACCCAGGCTCTCTCACTTTGTTATGAATGCAGTGTTACAGCTGAGAAAATCAATATCTGGTATTATCTTAGTGCTCATGACAACATTTGCTGGAGGTAATGAAGAGCCACAGTGCAGCGCTCTGGTACAAGCAGTCGCTCTGATTCCTGGCAGCTTCTGGGGAAACACACAGTGCCTCTTGTCTCATCTTCCTCTACTTCCATCCTCCCTCTCCTCTCTTTCCATCTACCTACACACTCAGGCTTTAATAATTTGTCCGGCGCTGAAACAAGTAGGACGCCGCCTCAAATCTTTCCCTCCTCTACAGCAATGTGACATTTTGACTGGAGGAGTGTGGCAACAATTTGACACATTTTCCACAAAAACAACAACACACAAAATGCTCTCAGGGTGTGTGAAACGCAGCAGTGCCCTTTCTGTGTAATTAATACACAAAGGACACATATTTGACGGTTAAAAAAAAGTAGGTTAGACTTATTTGTTTGTGGTATAAACAACTCTCTTTTCTTAAAAAACAGCCACATTAGAATACATATTTGTCATCACTGCAGTAATCAGCATGTTCAAGTCAAATGTGCTGTTTTAAGCCTGTAAATCACACATTAATTGAGGCCCTAATGGGATTATTTCAGTCAGGCTTTTGCCAACGACACCACGCTGCAACACACTACATTTATCTTAATCTGCATCAGCATCAACTAGAATCCTCAAACATTAATTATATCATGTACTGGAGTCCAGCTACAGCAACACCAATCTGTCCTCGTCTAACCAAGAAAAGCAAACTACTTTCCAGAGATGGTGGAGGAAACAACATGACAGGTTTTGGATCCCCCACCCTCCGTCTTCCACAACAATCCAACTTTAAAGTGACCTGTCAGCTTGTGACTATAAACTGTTCTTTTTGAAATACACCCTCCCTTCATCTCAGCCAGTGCCCCATCTAACAGAGAGCCTGGTCTTGTTGCAATTGTGCAGAACAAAGCCGGAAAGAGTTTTCTATTGAAGGCTGTGAAATATTTATAGCTGCCAAATGTAAGAGGAACTTGTTCTATTTCAGTCAGGCCACTCGAGTGCCATTTAACAACATGTAATCTGCACACATTCAGGTGTCTATGTACATAAAGCCCTTTCAGACTATAATGTAACATGCTTTGAATGTGTTTCATTAATGTATCAGAGCGAGCTGATTGGGTCCTGTGCATGACATCACATTCAACCTTGAACAGCAGCTACAGTAAACACATTTATTGACGTTAGAGGTGTGACTCACAGAGCTGTTCAATACTTAATTAAATTAATTAGATGCAGATGACCCATCACACAATATGTACTCTTGTATATTGGAGTGATAAATGAAAGGTAACAGACAATACTTGAAACAGGTTCCCAGCTATTTAAATGTACATTTCCCTCTATACGCATCGCCCGCCTCTATCCTGAGGCGCAAGTTAGCCACGCCCTAAACATTCCCTTCTATTGCCTACTTCACTCTAAATGGGATCATTTACATAATGGAAATCATGCTGTGTTTAGGGAGACTAAAACAAGCAATTAAGATCATAAAATATTGTAAAAATATTCACAGAGGTCATAAATGATGTTTGAAGTAGAGTCATTTTCTCATAGAATTCTATACAATCAGAATTTTGGCAACCCATTGAGTTGCCCCCTGCCGGCCATTAGAACGAATGCAGGTTTAAGGCACTTCCACATTGCCTTCACTTCTCTGAACCATAGACTATGTCCACTTCTTTCATTCAGTCTATGGTCTTAGCTTGAAATAACTTCATTAAAATGTTAATTGGATGGTTGGAAGCATCGCCATTCAATGAACTGGAGGAACAAAAAGTCACTGCAGTACCTCACACTGTGATATAACTTTTTTTTTTCAGGCCATATATCAAACTTAACTGCCAGTCCTTTGTAAATGTAATTACTTATTTTATTTTTATATACATATAGGCACATATTCCATTCAGTCAGTTGGTACATATACATTAAGCAAAAACTAGCATCTACATAAGAACTAGTTTGTGTGGTGCAACCTGTTAAATCTACACATTTGCTTTACAATCTAACTAAACCAACCTTCAACACCTGCTGCTCCTGATTTTTCCACTATAACAACAGACACTCAGTGCAGCCAGGTGGTGCTATATTAATGTTTGGTGAGCTGTGCCTGGCAACAAAGTAAAACTGGACTGAAGTCATTCCAGTTGAAATGCCGTAAACTAACTTTAGGTAGGTTTATCTTACACTGCTTTCATGCTGCCAAAGATAGTGTTTCCATTATTCCTGATGCCACCCATACTAAATACGTACGGCCTCTAATGCACTTTGGATAAAAGCAGTACATTACAGCATGAGGAGAGTGCCTACATATTTGGTATGGGTAGTTTGGATAAAAGCATCCATTAAATAGCAGATAATATTATATAAAACAGCTGAATATGCTGATACAAAGGGTAGCAATAGGAACGTAATCAGTGTGTTGTGATTATGTGGAGGCAGGCATCCCATCCTGCAGGGATTACAGGAAGAACTAGGCCTCGTATTCACTGTCACCTTGCCATGACTTCACACCTTTTTAAAGCTGTGACAGGTCACTGTCCACACACACACACGCGCACACAAACACACACACACACACACAGCTGCATAGTCAAAAACATGCCAAGCTAAAGCCTTAGTTAAGCACCTTGCCCTCTGCTTGCCCCTGCATTGTGTGTGAACAGCTTGTTTTGTAAACTCCTGTGTGTGTTTGTTCGGTCTATTCAAGCTCCGTGAGGTCTCACAGTGGGAGAAATGTCAGGGATTTTTTGTGTTTCAATGCCTATATTTGGAGTTTAGCACAAAGCGACCGGTACGTGGTGTTTCTCCTTAATGCTGACTCTGCCTCAAAGCTCACCTCTGCCCTGTCAATCTAATAAAAAAAGCCACAACCCCGCACCAAGCGGGATGTCGCCGTTTCAGGCGTGCTGACACTTGCATAATGACTGCGACAATTTCGTGCTGAGAAGGTTGACTTGACAAAGAATGGAGAAAAGCCTTTAAGCTCATGTCCAAGGCTTGCAAATATGACGAAGTGGTGTTCAACCAGGTGGCAGATAACCTGTGTCAGACACACACACACACACATGCACATACACACACACACACACCTGACACTAACTACAACTATAATTCATTCCACGCCCATGAAAGCAAGTGTCAATCTCTACATTATTAAATGAAAAGCAGTGAATAATAAGGATCCCGGGCTACCTGCAGGTTAACAGTCTTCCAATTTGCGAAGAGCAGCAGCAGTAGCAATCAATTAGCTATTTCAATCGCAACAGTCATTTCAAAGCAACATTAGCCGGCTTCACTAAAGACCCAATAAATGATTTGAAGCCCATTCAATATAATCATTTTAAATGGGGTCAGCATGGAGCTTTGGAAATTTAAATCTATTATGTAGAATTATCAAAGGTTATCGTTCCTGCTCATCTCCTGCTGTGAGGTATTATTTTTCAACACCAGCTGTGATTATAGTGACACTGTTTCTGTGTTTGTTGCTGTGTTGTGTGAATTTTACATTTTGTTAAACCCCCCATCAGCAACACTAATTTCCTCTGTGTGTCAGCAGATTTCAATAGCTGTTTTGTACCTTGCAGGAATGAAGTGTTGGCTTCGGAGCAACATTATCTTATTCATGCAGCGATGTACGGGACAAAATGTTACAACAACCTGCTGCATTTTACTGTTTAACCAAAGCAGTGTCTGGTTTCTCCAGCTGCCACTGTTTTTCCAGGAGTTTATACATGATAACCAGCGGCTGCAGACTGTGTGTGACTTTGTGTAAATGTATAAGCATGACTTGGGGCAGTTGTGTGTGGGGGTGTGAGCATCAGCAGTTATGGTTGTGTATCCCATCTGGACATAAGCTCCCACCTCGGGCTGATCATACCTTCTTTCCTCCTAAATGGAACGGGTTATGTTCCAGTTCACGCACCTCATTTTAAAAGGTTCTAAGCATAAAAAATATTAGGTTTTCTTTCACCTGAAATGTGAACTTTGACAACATCAAGGTAAAGAGAAAGAATGGGCAGCTGATCCTTGCTTGTTTTTGGATAAAGACATATCTGTGAAGTAGGGTTTACTTCTGTTTTGCGCTAATTGTCTCGAGCTTTTAATCACATTGATACAAAGATTCAAAGCAAGTAGACGTCTATTGAGTTAATATTTTTTATCGAACCACTTTGTCAAGCCTTTCAGTAAAGACAGTGTACTTGCCCTAAAGATATTCAGTTTTTTGGTGATGGTGCTTATATTCCAATTTGAAGCTCTGTAACAGCAAAATCTTAGCTAATATACAATTAAGAATGTATTCCCCACATGCACAGGGACAGGTGTGTGTTTAGATGATGGTGTAAAAATGACAACAGCCTGGACGGTGGTCTCTAGCTGGAAAGAAGCCTCCAGCCAGAGCCCTGATCCTCACATCCTGAGTCAGTATCCGGTTTTGGGACCAGGCCTCTGCCAGCTGTGGCATAATGCAAGCCTCATTAGGCCCTGGCATCACAGACAAACAGCAGGTGTAAGAGGAGAAAAGAGGGCTGATCTCCATTATAGGCTAACGAGGAAGTCTGCAATATCAAACTGTGCTGTGTCACAGCTTCTGAAGATAGAAATGTCTTTATTTGACAAGCTACCGCCTCAGCATCGCAGAATCAATAATATACTTGTATTTGCAGTGCACTCAGTCCAACATGACTCAGCAAAGATGAAGAGTGGTGGAAATAGTGAGCCAAGTTTAAAGAGGTTGTGAGAAATGTTCGCAGTGCTCAAAGATGACTCTGACAACCTCAGCATTCGTTTTTAGAAATGAGGCCTGAATCATATCAATCGATATGAGCAGTAGGAGATTTGTTAATATAATGGTGGTTTTATCAACCACCATTCCAGGTATACAGTTTAGAGAATATTATCCAAGGACTCAGACAAAAAGTCTCAATGACAGTCCAGTCCTTCAGCACCACGGACAGCGCAATGGATTTATCAATACTGACACACCTGAACTATTGATAGTTCCCAGCCATCGTCGGGGACGTAGGTTCTAATTTGTACAAACTTCAGCCAGATGAAAAATCAATGAGTCAGCCAGACTTGACTAACATTTCCAACTCAACAAGCCCTCTGTCCCTGCTCTATCTGCCTCTGCTGCTAAGAGACAGAGAAGAGGGATGGCAGGTTAAAGAGGGGCATGCATTTGGATCATTTTGCTAACAAATTGCCTACAGACTGCAATATCCCTACACTGAACAAGATGTCTATGTTCTGTGTTCTAATTATTATAGATATTATCAAAGGTCAGTTCAAAAGCAGAAGAGCACCATCTGCCTACATCAGCGCTCTGAATAAACATGTTAGCAATATTCTAATATACAGGCCTGGTTTACTTTGATGGTATGCCACCCTTTTCTACTTGACAACTGATTTGTACTTAGCTTAATTTGTTTACAGGTCAACAGGGCAAGCAACAGGTCAATCTGACACAGACCCACATTGTTGGTCTCATTGACATGTTCCTTCATTATGATGAACATGACAACTGTCATTTATTTGTATATATGTTTATTTTTATTCAATTATTGAATAACAACTGTTCAGCTGTGGCTCTTTTTTAGGACTTACATCTTCAGTGGGAGCAATCTGCCTGGGGCTGAATTCATATCAGGATAGAGAGGTTGGAAATCTTAAGGGATGGACTAAAGGATATGGGATTTATGGGATTTCTGCCAGTAAGAAAAAAATACAGAATAATGCCAACCTTACTTATAAGTGACATCCTGATCCGGCCTCAGCCTACATTACAAGATCAGCGTGTGAATCTGTGTACACAGCTCGAGGAGCATGAAGTGCACTCCTGATGCACAGGTGTCATCAGCAGAATCTCTTCCCCACTTAAGCCCCAGACCCATCTGTTGCATTCATACCCAGTGGAGAGGGGTCACAGCCACAGCCAGGCATTACAAGTCGACTGATGGTCCCCAGGTGCTGAGACCTTATGTAAGGAAGAACTCTTTGAATATGACATTTATCAGCTTGTGATATCACCAAGAAGTAAAAATCTCCGACAAGATTTATTGCAGTTTGCACTTTCCTATACCTGATGATGAATTTGGCTGTAATGTTCAAGTGGAGCAAGATAAAAAAAAAGCTAATCAGAGCTGTTCGCACAGAAAACTGGCCAGGCCGTGTCAGGCTTTTGGGTTTGAATACATTGAGGTTGATAAAAACGTCCTCTGGATATGGTTTCAAGATAAGGACTGGCAGACAGCCAGCTCAGTGAGCCCAAAAAGCTACTGAGATTCCTGACTCTTAACGGAAGGTTAAACTCTTAAATAGTCCCAACAGCTACATTTAAAGCAAAGTAGATTGTCCAGAACAGCCACAATGCTGTTTTAAATCTTAAAAAGTAATTTTATCCACTTGTCCGTGTAGGAAAAAAAATGAAGAGGAAAAAGTACAACTATGTGCCCATAGTTGCTGATTGACAACTAACTGCCTTTTAGCCCTGTTACCCATTTCAATGAGAGAGCAGTGTGCTCCAGTTACAGGGGGAGTTAAAAATAGGTCTCACTCAGTCACCACTTAGCCTGGCAATGTGGAGAGCAGATTGTAAATGAGCACAGTGAAGTGGTTGAATGGCAGCCCTTGACGCTGGCTCTCTGGGCTCTGACGCACACACTGAATGTAAAGCAGTAACACACACTGCTCACGATTGAGCAGTGAGCACACTTATCATGCATTAAGGGTCTGTATGTAGGGCAGATAAGGACAACAGCAGCCCTGTTGTTCCGAGAGATCATGAAAATAAATTATTTTGTTGTTTTTTCTGTGTTGGGACCTTTACACTTGTTTTCTTATACAATGAAATTACAAAGTTTTAAATAACCGTCAGACACCTTTGCAGCACTTCTACACTAAAACCTTTTCTCTCCCCTTAGAGGCAGATGTAGCAGCTGAGGACACGTCACTCTCTGTCACAGTGTTTGACAGATGATGAGCGCCCAAAAAGTGACCAAAACCTGGTCACAGATTGACGAGCCTGTGGCAGAAAGGCTGGTAGGTGAGGCGTTGCCTGACACAGAGGGGTGAAGTGGTTCCTCTGGACTATAAGGAATGTGACAGACGAATGCTTACTGCACCCAACAAATCTCTTATTAATCTACCAACACATAAAATGTCAATTACAGCAGGGATGTCATAATAGCAGAAATGTAGTAGCATAACAATATAAACAAAATTCCATGATTCTCAAAATCCAATTTGATGATAAAAATACCTGGATGACATTTGACTCTGGCAGTCAGGAAGAAATCATAGAATCTAAGTTACATCTGTAACCCTTGTTTTGTTTTCATTTTCTGCAGGTGCAAAGCAGAAAGAAAAGTGCAGTGAAGGCTGAAATTCAGCTGTGGTGTTCCTGATTATAAGAAAGTGCTTGGTCCCCCACTGTGCTGCAGCATGCGCTGCTCACTTTATTGGGCAGGTGAGTGTGTTGTTGCCTCTGCATGTTTAATGTGTTATTTTTAATTGATTTTCTGGCCAATTGGAGGCAGCACATCAAACTGTAAAAATGAGATTGACAAATAATAATGCTATAAATGTAATATAGCCAACATGTTAGTTAACAGTTACCCATTTACACCATGGACTGTGTAATGAATGGACAGTGCAGTGAAGCCAATATATCACTGATACAGAAGCTACCATCATGCACAGCACCTGTATCAGTCCGATCAATTGTGAGTCAATTGCAGCTGTCAATCATGACGTTGCAATCCCGTTGAATAGAATTGAATAACTACTTAAAACCAAATTTATCAGAAAAATGAACACAAAAATGAGTGACAACAACTTCCTGAAATTTCAAAAAACATCTTTAGTTCAAATATATATGACCATTGTTACTTTCATCATTTATAACCTATACTGCAGCCAGCAACCAGGCCATCAAGATGCTTTTGGCCTCACTAGTGGAAAGCTATCATGTCATCCATCTTTATATACAGTCTATGGTTTACACACCCAGCAGCTTTGGAGCAACATTAGCATTCATTTGGAGTCATGTTTCTGGCTACTTTGAGAATCTAAATCCAGTACTCGTTCTCCTTTTAGCTCGGTTTTGGTCTCCACTGACTCCTGACAAAAATATCTGACCCATTAGCAGCTAAATGCTACTGTACATTAACCAGGTAACATTGGTCACTTAGTGTGTCTGTTCTTTGGTGCTGGGTAGTAAATGTACATTGGGTTTAGCAGAAAAGTTTTTGTTAAAAAACGAGCAAACAGTAGTCTGATAATAAGGTTGATGAGACCTGCCAGACTGGACCTAAACAAGATGTGTCTTGTAAAGAAACAAAACAATGAGCTGAAAGGTACTAAAATGTGACATACAGCAAAAGGGAGCTAAAGTCAATTCTAACTTCACTAAGAGTGACACCTTTCACATTACAAGTAGTTATTTGATCTATTAATAATATGTAAAATGATTTGTGCAGCTTTATATTTTCTAGTTGTTCATTTCTGTAGCTTTTTTGATAATCATATTAATTTATATCAGTCATCAACTTCTGCGTACGTGTTTATGCTACTGACATGACTCCAGAGTAAAAAAGATGCCACACTGCCTTCATGAACCTCTCATTATATCAGAAAGTAATTAGCTCCTGCTTCATGCATAACCCATTAGAGAGAAGATCAATACCGCTGCTCATTCTGCCTGTGCTTCATTAAGCGCACCACGAGGCATCACCTCGACAGGGCCTGAAAAATGTGTTGGCAGCACCAGCAGTCTCCCTCCCAGTCGACAGCGCTCTCGGGGTAGGGCCACATATCTGCAAACACACCCAACTCTGCTTCAGAGGCAGACAGGATAACACGCCTGGCTGCTGCCGCTAACATACAGGCCAAGTCACATTGAATGTTGACCCCGCGAGCCATGCAGAAGTGATTATACAGTGATAATACTAATGAAAAGCATAAAAGTGCAAAGGGTCACAGTATAAAGGGATTTTCCTGCAGCCATGCTTAATGTCCTCGCTAATCGTAGTTTTTCTAAAAAAGCACTTTTAAGTTCACAGGCTATGTGGAACAAAAAAAGACTGATTAGGCCTTTAATGTCTCAAGCATCAAAGTCTTTCACACAGCACCATGTGTTTTTTGCCGTTGCAAATGTACTGCATACGAGGTGCGAGGTCATGCCAAGCCAGGAGGCTGATGAGAGGACGTGACCCGGAGTGTGACCCACACAGTCTATTAGCAGCAGCGACCTGTTTCTCTGCCGCCACTTGGCCTCAAGTCACCGGATTCACATGCAGGCTGAGATAATGTTACTCTGATGTCTATGTACATACAGTGCTGATATCCATATCAATCGTTTTTCAATGCTAACCTTATTTTTACAGTCTTGATGCTAACACTCAGGGAAGCTATCCATCTGAATTGACTGCAATGTGTTTGTGTTGTTTTGCTAAATACAGTACAAATATGTCACAATGTTTGTTACTATTTTTATCCACTAATTGAACAGAGGATTTTGTGTGAAATTTCAAAAAGCTTTATTTCTCTGCCAAGAAATTATGTGAGCACACTGAATGTTTGAAATTTCTGGCAATGAAAATTGTTACATTTAAACACAAATAATATAATTGAGCTAAATCCAAAATCCAACCAAAAATATTTAGCAATATTTCTTTCTGTTCATATTGGGATATATTTATTGATATGCTGTTTCTACCGGATTTGGTTCATCTACACTTCACAAAGATTACAGTATGGGTATATGGTGTATAAGAATAGGTTTGAGAGCAAAACTTGCAATCATAAATGTTTTATTGCAAGTTTAATAAGGTTGTGATTAAATCTATTAATTCGGATACAAATCTTTTGTCAGAAAATCCAAAGGTTTTGCTTCTGAATCCTCAAGTTTTGTTAAGAAATAAAAAAAATGAATCTCATGGGTGGGACCTATGCTGCAAGATATGACATGTTTCTATTGGCCTGTCTCGGCCGGAGTGACGGCTTGACATCACTCACTGTTAGCAGGCAGGAGAGGGAGTTCTGACGTCTGAGGAGAAGACGGAGCACGATCGATTTTTCCAAGCTGTCACTCAGCTCAAGACTGGTCAATAGAGATGTGTCTTACATCTTACATGGAAACTTTTCAATTTGCAAGCAAAACTTTTGCAATAATACAATAAAACATTTTAACCATAAATGTATTTAACTTTCAGGAAAACATACATTTGAGAGCAAAATGATACTGGAATTATTTCTTTGATTACATGAGAAAACATTAAAGTAACCCAGCAAAACAGAACACTCGTCCTTTTTTCAAATAATTTATCCACTCTAAATCTGCTGTATTTTTCTCCCATGTGAAAATTCTCTTTCTGCTTGTTGCCATAACAAATTAAGCATTATAAACTTTTTACAGACTGCAGACAGAGGCAACAGGAAGATTTGTTAAAGTCCACATGACTAATGTTGTGACAGGCTCCTGAAATTGTGAGACAGATGCTCTGATTTATATTAGTGATGGTCTAAAAATATCACTTTGTGGGAATATGCAGTAGAAGCAGGAGGCATGTTGTTCTTTTCTGTTTTCTCCTCTTTAGCCGGCGCTCTCCTCCTCCAGCTGCCACCACACCTCAACCTGTGCCACATGAAAGCAGGCTCCGGGTGCAGCTGTTGTCACATTCCCCGTCACCTCCCGCTGAGGGACCCGACCTCTTCAGCCACTCCAGACACAACAGTAACTCCCTGCCCGTCACTGTCAGGGCTGAGCCGACACTTGTCAGGGGTTCGGGCTGGACCTTGACATGTGAGCTACAGTTCCGTATGGCCTCCTTTAGGTCTCAGCTCAGGGGTTGGGACAGCTGCTGCCACTTTGCACTACACTGAACAATTGTTTGTGTTGTTGGTGCTTCCCAGAGCCAGGTGTAGTTTCTGCCTGCTCAGCAGTTTCTTTGTGATTCCGGCTCCACCTCCTCCATCTTCGGGAAACTATTCATTTGGGCTTTCCATCAAATCAATCACAAGGCTGTTGATGGGAGTTGTGGCTCCCTGGATGGTCATCTCTCCAGAAGTTCCTGCACTTGGTCTCCTGAAGTCTCCCCAAACAATAATTACATCTGTCAGTCACAGAGGCCAAAGACCAAATTGCACGGTTTACTTCCTGAGGCATGGCCAACTATGAACTGCAGGCTCTTGCAGTTGATCTCCAGTATTTCATTTAATGCACAGACTACTTTTAGTTTTATCAAGTTGCAGAAATATACTTGTAAGTTCTGCAAGTTTAAAAATATAAGTAAAAGGTCAAAAGTGTGTGATAGAAATACTGTGATGCTTGGTAATGTAAAAACCTAAAGGGACAATTCACCCCAAAAGCTAAAATTCAAGTTTTTTTTATTACCTGTAGTGCTATTTATCAATTTAGATTGTTTTAGTGGGAGTTGTTAAGTGTTGGAGATGTTGGCCATAGAGATTTCTGCCTTCTCTCAAATATAATAAACTATATGGCACTAAATGTATCTGGAGCTATACTGTTTGAGGTGCTCAAAGCCCTGAAAAAATAGATTAGGAACTCTACTAGGAGGAAAATAGTTCTTCCATAAAACTGCTCACAACAAGGTCTAAGGATTATCTTGAGTAACAAGGTCATGATTTGTGGAAATAGACATTACTGTTGAGTGTTTTTTTTATTTTTATAATTTTTTTGTGGTTTAAGTACCACAAGCAAAGTGCCATTTAGTTGCATTATAGTCTCGAGATTACAGACATCTCCATGGCCCATATCTCCAACACTCATCAACCCACACCAAAACAATCACTACAGATACAAAAAATGATTAATAATTTGATTTGGGCCGTGGTTTGAATTAAAACTTTGAGTGTTTCAGGAAATATGCCCCAACAACCAGAAATTCTCCACAAATTAGAAAAGTAAACTTTGCTCAGAAAGTAAAATATGACAGAGGTCTCCAGGGAGGACCTGAGACTCACTAATAACATTCTGCACACATTCTCAAGGGGAACTTCTCAATCTGTGGCACCCAGCGCATTAGTGCCGGCAGCAATATGCTTAGGAACGAGGAACGCCGGGGCCCGTCGCAGATAAGCACCACAACCCTGAATGATTTCATTAACATGGAGCAAGATACATCGTGCAAGGAAGGCTAAACCCACAGGCACGCATGAGGAGGGGGCTTTACCCTGTCACAGAGAGAAGATGAAAACATACACACATCTCCTCAGACACTTTCCCACGTCACAAACTTAACGCAGAGACTCAATCATAGCATCATGCTTTGGGATATGAATACACTCATCACAAATGTTTGTGCAGCACTTGTCACTATGAGGCCAACCTACCTGTAGTCTTCTGCTCTTCATTTAGGCATAGAGGTGAATATAGCTGGGAGAAAAATGTGAACTGACACCAGCTGACATCGTCACAAAACACACAGCTGAGGAAGACGTGCAGCATCAAAATGTAGAATGAATTAAGGAGGGCAGAGAGTACAGAGCTGGGTAAGGTCTCTTATAAAGATCAATAAAACAAACTAATTGATATTCACAGGTCATCCTGCACAATATTCAGTGATGCTAAAAGCCAGCATGCTCTAGGGAATAATGCAAATAGGTACATTATAACTGCTGCATTATTAAACTTCTGTGGGCATTAAAGTGGAACTGAAGTAGAGTTTCTGTCAGACAGAGCAGGGGAGAGGTCTTGAGGTACTGAACTGCACAAATATTTGACTATAAATTCAACATAGTCCACTTAAAATGGTCTGGTAATCTGCACCTTATTCCCCAAACACAAATCTATCAAACCATGGCAAGTTTTTCAGTCACCTCTGCCATTTGGAGTAATATTTTATATGTCTACTGAAATATATGCTGAGAATTGAAACTAAGAGGCAGTAGGTGTCAGTGTAGAAATGGTGATCAGCCTTAGTAAGCAGGGTGGCCCTGATGTCAACGGGAGAATACTATTAAAACAATTGAGGGATCAGCTGGATTTAGTTCCACAGCAGTTTAATCAGGACTTTAGCAATTATTCACACTGCTGAGAATGCACATGGTGGCAATAGTGACGGGGGCGGGGTGCTGTGCAACAGACTTTGAGAACAACAAAGTCTGCTGTTCACGTCACTTGTGATCAAATGGCTTTAGCCTGCTGAACTAACTGGATGCAGCCAGGTCACTAAATTAGATCAACGCCTTGTGCAGGTTGGATTAAGACTCCGACTGAGATCCAAATTTGGCGTGGCACTGTGGTGTGGCAGGGAAACCATGGTGCACGGCGCGCTGACACCAAAGGGCTCTGCTGTAGTTAATTTGGCTTCAGGTCTGGTGATATTTCACAGTACAATAGAGTAGAATTTTGCCTGTGCAGTAGTCAGTGTGTGAGGTCTGAGCCTATTAACTGTTTTCCCAAAAAGGTCAGCCTCTAGGCTCCAGCTAATCTCTCAAGATGGAAAATTTCAGTCAATTCCCCTGTAATCTCTATAAACGGATATCTGTTAATATGAATTAGAGCCAGAGCAATGTTGGATTTTTGAGTTTTGATTTTAAAGAGGAAAAGTTTACTGATTCTCCAATATTGCGACCAATATAGTGATTTTTGAGCTGCAATATGCACTTATGTGACAATGCAAAGTTACTCAGAAACATTAATGTTAATATCAGTTCATATCAGACACAATTCCAGCATTTAACAATATGCTCCTGATAGACAAATATTGGCTGATAACATTAGATCCAACTTATATATCGGTAGGCTCTGATATAAATGAGGAATCTGTAGGCAACAGCACAAGACTTTGGTATTGGAAGTATTCTTGTTTCTTTTTCTAGTCCGAGTAGGGTTGACCAGTCACATTTGAGCGGGCTTTGGTTGACTGCAGACTGAGCTTAGCTAACTGCTTAAATGGCTACTTGTGAAATAAACCCAGAAGTAGACATTGTTTCTCAACTCAATCTCCATTCTCATGTCTCAAGTTGCAAATCAGACAATAATAATGACCAGCACACGCAAGAGGAAGTTGGCCCACATATCTGGCCGGTTATCCATTGGCTACAGTGGAACCCCAGAAATGTCATCAGCCCAATAGCCTATGGGTTTCGGAGATGGATTTCCCTGAAACAAGAGGCAAAACAAACCTAAAACATCCTCAGTCTGGAAGAGATAAGACAGGATGAAGATCCTTCCCAGGGACTTTAAGTTTGTTATAGAGGACTTAAAGCACTTGAGGCCGTACAACCACATGGCGCAGTGTCTTAGGCACCAGCCAGTAGGCTGCTCACTAAACCCTTGGTTACATTTGCTATGTCTGTCAAGCTTTCCTATCTTGTTTCATATGCAGTTGAGATAACGGTGGCAATTGGTGTTCTTGATTTTATACAGAGGTAAAATAGTAGCTCGCTGGCTAATTAAGCTAATATTAGCTCCATGAGTCACCAGCT
Organism: Serranus cabrilla; assembly: GCA_903364295.1. Classification (NCBI taxonomy): domain Eukaryota; kingdom Metazoa; phylum Chordata; class Actinopteri; order Perciformes; family Serranidae; genus Serranus; species Serranus cabrilla. Next base: position 48,633 of record CAFUXE010000515.1, read on the forward strand.
TTAGCTTGTTCTTATATTGAGTAAGTTAGTGCTAGTATGGAAAGGAAAAACCCTGTTTGGCTGCTTAGCCTTAACTTTTAGTAGTTTAGCTTTCACTTTTGATGTTATCTTTCTACCACACTTTTTTGTGCAACCTGTAACCCCACAAAGTAAATGTAACCTTGTTAGTTACCAATGTGCTCCTTGGCCCTGATAGTAATGTTGGCTGAGGTAACTGTATGTGGTAGGATCAATTCCTCTGACACAAGAGGCAAAACAAACAGAAAACATCCTCAGCCTGGAGGAGATAAGGCAGGATGCAGCCGAAGCATTTTAAGGGCTGCAGAACCACACTGCCTAACAAAAACATCCAGACCACCCAATTAAACTGCTCGACTGACCCGTATCACATCAAAATGCGAAAAGAGCTATGTGTGTAACTTCAATAGAGCCGGGGAACAGTTTTGTTATTGTTTCAATTGAGTGAGGTACAGTATTTTCAGTATGTGCATCACTTCTCCAAAGACGTATGAGTGTGAAGTTAAGAACTGTCTGCTTCCTGTCCTTGTTTTCCAGTCAGAGATATAGAAACTATGACTTCATCAGCTGGACATGACAGATAGCAGGGTTTTCTGCACAATTTTGCACACTGCTGGGCCAAAGAAAACAGTGTAGCAGAGGAAATCTACAGCTTTCAGCTGGCCGTAATGCCCTCCAGCAGAAGGTTCAGAGTACTGCCTCTGTCACAGATGTGGTCAACAACTTCCTTCCCCACCATCAAGAGTAATAAATCACTACACACCTTCTATATTGTCTGTTCAATTGTGTAATAATAACCCCTTTTACTGGTTTGGAAAGAACCACTAGGTAATACAATTATAATTTATGACAGAATTGAAAGACTTCTAGTATTGGAACTGACCTGGAACTTTAAATTGAGTTCACACTTTCAAAACTAGCTTCAAGATTCAAACTGTGGCAGAGATTTCTCTCCATATGACACCCGACACTCTATATTAGGTAGAAGTGGACCTGGAATCCACAGAGAATGGACTGACAGCCTGAGGGCTGAATACATTTGTCCATTGTGAATTAAACCTTGTTCTAATATATCTTCACTGTCAAGCATGATGTCATTATTTTAAATAGACACTTGGCTAAAGGATAAATCCGATAGTGGTTGCAGAGGCGAACTGGTTCATGTTGAAGCTTCACTGGAGGTTACTTTCTGTTTCAGCATTCAGACTGTAGCTTAGCATATTGACAGGCAACAAACCTGTTTAGCCCAGCATAAAAAACAACAAATCACAGAGCTGTATTTGCCTTTTTAAATGAGTTTTGGTGCCAGGCGAGTTCTATTACAATTTCAGATATGAGGATGGATGACGGAGAGTGGGTGAAAGCTTAAAAGGCTTATATGGAAAGCAAACACTTTCTGTTTCTAAAAAAGCTATAAAAAAATTTAAAAAACAATTCCCTGGATGTCACAGCAAACACATATTATATTCTTATGGGAGCTGGAGCTAAGACCTGCATGTATTTATATATAGCTTTATGACCATGAAAGGGCCTTTCTATCTATACGAACATGACATTTGGCAGGTTAAGCTTTAATAAATAAAACTGATGCCTATTCAGAAAGTGTCCACAGAGGTGTGAAATAATGGCATGTGACAGACATGACAGGATAAGGACGCCCCTACACTAAACTACAAAGGGACTGGGTGAAAGTCTAACAGAGGCGAGCCTGGCTGGAGCCCCCAGGATCCACGGCTTCAAAGAGGAGAGCACCCACTTGTATTTATAGAATGTCACCTCAGACAAGCGCATCAGATGAATATCAGGAATATTTGCACGGAGTGTTTGTCTCAGAATTATATTATCATTGGACTATTACATTTAAAGTATTACATATTAAACTTGTATTAAGGGATTTTTGAGCAAGCTGTAAACACACTGACATTATGGTTAACAGTTTCTTATTCAAACATCCAGCCGACAAAAGCATGCATTTTTAATTTTAATTAAGTCCTGTTTCTGGAGAACTAATGACTATAGGCTCAATATTCAATCTTTTTTAGCTCTTTTGTTTTGGTCTCCGCCAACACCTAGGTGAATTATATGGCTCTTTTACTGATTAATTCTCCCCTATGTTCATTAGTTGTTATTTTGTGTGTAGGTAGTTTACACTAGGTTTGTGGATCTTTTTGCCTGTAAACTACCTGCTGTGGATGAAATAGATAAAAGTCATGTACTGGTAAAGCTGGATCATTCCAAATGATCATTTTAGGGGTGAAGTTTTTCAACATATGTGGATTGGTCTGATAGCTCATTGGTGTACTATACAGTGAATGGGCAGTGGCTTTGTTTGCTGTGCCCACTCATCTCCACAGACTTCGAAAGCCACTTTAGTACAGAAAATGGCAAAGATGCGGAAGACCTGCCCCTGTAATCACAAAGTCTATCTGCCTGTCTTCCTCTGTGTCCCCGGGATGGACACTGCTTCACTCTTGTAAACACTGGGAGCCTCGGTTGCAACAGACTCCTTGATCTCTCAGAGAGCCACTCTAGCTGAGGGTGTTAAGACATAGAGCTCTGTTTCTACTTATTACCAGTCATGGTCTCCCTCTGGCAAAACAACACGAGGGGAAGCAGGGTGGAGACACCCTTGGAGGGAGCGGCTGGAGGTCTAAATTAATCCCACATGTTCCCCAAGAGGAGACTTTCCAGGCGGCCTTAACTTATTCGGCTGGTGGGAGGGCGGTGGAGAACAGCAAACTTTGAGAGTACCTCGCTGCACTTTCCCGCACTTTTCGCCCACACACTGCTGCGCACTGAATCCACATGGATCCATTTAGCTCAACTATGGCATCACAAGGCACAATTTACTTTTTTGGCAAGCACCAATGCTCAAGAAAGTCGCTGCTTCAGAGAAACCAAAAGGACTTTAAATAGATATAGAGAAAGGAACACAGTCACGAACTGCAGTGGGAGAAAAAATAAATCTAAATATTCATCCAACTCTATTGATCCACAGGAGAGATGTCACATTTGGACACATTTAAGATGCTCCCACCTTGTTCTTTAAGACATATTCAACTTGTCTTGATCCATGCACATTACAAAAGAATTCACAAGCAAAAAACAAGTTGAGAACTTGGCAGAAAAAGGAGGTGCTTTTAGAAAGCACTGATTTCTATAAAAACTCAACATGTGCTGGAAAATCATGCAAACAGTTTGGATTATTTATCACCTGCCGTTGCAGATTAGGATGTCTATGGTTGTATTCATTTATGATAAATCATGCTAATTTGCATAAAATGTCTGTTTAAGACATATGGTCTTATGCAAATTGATTTCCCCTGGAAATTAGCAACGCTTTACAACCACTTACATCTTCCGTAATGTAGGGAACATATTGTATAAGGTGTGAAGAATTATGCAATGCATTTGATTCAGTAACAGAACTGAAACAGAGGATACTGTTGCTCTTTAGTACAATGTGGTCATTAAAATGGAGCTTTACAACATAATAACTATGCTCATCTTGTTGAGTAGGTGGCAGCAATGTTGATTTTGTTGAAAATTACAGAGGAACCAAATCAAGGTAAACTTGCCTTGACCTGAAGCTTGATGTAATTTAAAGTTGGCAGCAGTTTGTGTTTGTGTGGCATGCAGAGTAGGCCGTTGGCCTGCTCTAGGATGCATGGTGGAGGGCAGAGGAAGAGGATCTGTCAGCATTATCTTAACCTAGTTGTCAAGCAGTGACAGGAGGGCTGGGACAGAATGAGATTAGGAGTCCTGGCCTTTTATTCTCTGGACCTCTTTCACTCATTAATACCAATGGTGGCAGACTGAAAGTTCTGCCAGCAGCCTGCTGCTCAGGCCTACTTGAACCTTGATGGAGGGATGATGAGGTGGCAGCTCAGAATTACTTTTCTCGCCAGTACCAGTTTGCCTTTGTGTAGTGGCCTGTACTGCAGGTTGGGTCTGATTAGGGTGGAATGCAGAATGGTCTCCACAAAGTGACCATAGACGCATCCTGAAAAGGCCATGACCTGTCTCACAATGTTAACAAAAGGGATTTGTAGTTTTTTAATGTTTTGTTTTTTTATGGTTTCTGATCCTCTCCAAAAGTTAATGGGTTCTTCCTTGGTCCATGCTACACCATTCCACCAGGTTCATGAAAATCAGACCAGTAGTTTTTTCTGCAATCCTGTTAAAACACCCCCCAGGGCTACAACTTATGATCATTTTTCATTTGGTCTATAAAATGTTAAGAATAACCGAAAGTGTCATTAGAGAAAAGTATGACATCTTCATTTCATTGTTGCATGAAAAATGACTTCAGTGATTAACCAATGATCAGAATAATTACCAATTATTTTGCTGTTGATGAACTACAGGGTAAATCTACTAATAATTGCAGTTCTACTTTAATCAGGATCCCTACACCTTTTCCAAGGTCAAATGTAATCCTTTTTAAGGTACATTACATAGTTGCAATAAGTCCACACAGTACCTGTTTAAAGGACCTCTGTTGGACTCCTGACCCCAGTGAAAACCACAACTCCACAGCTTTACTCTGAGGGGACACAACAGCTGGACATACCTTAGCTCGACAGATATATGGCAGTTCCCTGCCAGGGTGGACACGACTAGTTTGGGAGTGTGTGTGTTGGTATTAGAAGTTTGGTTTGCTCCAAGCCAACAGACTCCCATTCAGTAGTCCCTTAAGAAACACACACTGTTAGATCATTATTAGATCAAGACATTTGTCTGAAATTCACATTTGATCACATCAAAGAGTCAGCAGCTAAAAATACATGAGCAATAGATGGATTCAGACATGTTGAGCTCCTAGAGTAACACCATGAGTTCTCCTGTTGTCTCCACTGTTTAAACTGTTCAAACAGAATACTTCCAAGATTATCGCTACTTGCATTTTCCTCATGATATACAATAACACAATAGATCAAAGTCATTTCAACAATGTGAGACTCAGTCCCTCTGACAATTACTCTATAAAAATTCCCAAATAACTTTTGTTTTGCTTACAAATGCATTCAATGAGTGTGACTGAACAAACATTTATAGTTTGCCGGAGAAAAAGGTATTTTGATTTATTCTAACACAGAAGCAGCGTGACATATCTTTTTTATTGCTAAAGCTGCACATAAAGATGCTCAAACATGTGAGAATTACATCCATCACTAAAGCCTTAAACTAGAGGAGTCTATGTCTCATGGTTCTATAAAGCTATAATTACAGTGGTGCCTTGAGCTAATACAAAGCAGCTATAGACATACAGTACATTAACTGGCATAAATCAAGACGATCAAATAAATGCTGCTATACTGAACTCCTTTTCATTTAGAGACTCTGCAATTCTCTGAAGGACCCCTGAGGCCCCTGAACACCACTCGGGACTCACTGCCTTCTACCAGTGGTATGTGCATAATAACTATGGGTCTGTTTCTACGTGCTAATGTTTCACATTACAAATGGAAATCAAACCAGTATAGATGGATTTAAATAGAAAGTAACTCAGATTGGCGTTACATGATTGTACCAAAGAAACCAAACAAAAGAGTTTTAGTCCTGCATTGATGAAATCAGGACATTGGGGGGTGATACATAACACAGGGACTGGCTGTTAAACTAGAAATACTTTACACTGAATTAAGTCAAATCACTTTGACTTAGTCATGGTGGAACATGTTTTTTTTTTTTACTGCAACACCATGTAGGTCCTGTATCAGCTTCTAAAGCACAATGCATAAGATATCCTAAAAAAAATGTATAGACTCTGACAAATTGAATCCCTGTCTATCATCAATGTGACCTGCTCGGAGTGTGTGGTGCTGTCTGTATCTGCAGAGATTCTTCCCTCTCCCTGTATAACCTCAATTCTTTTCATTTTGCTACTATGCCTATTAACCTGCTGGACTGAAGATCGCTGAACTCAATGGTAGGTATGGTAATTGGGATTTTTATCCTGACCGATAGCCAACCCTGTTAACTGCTAACTGTTAACAGACAAGCCAGCAATGGACTCCCAGTTCACTTGTCCTAGGGGAGTTGATGCTTGTCCTACTTTCCACATCGCACAGCCCAGTGTTGCGTGCGTTATGATGGAGTCATGCAGACCAACCCCCAAGTTTCCAATGTTAGCTGAGGTGGGAGGTTGTCAGCTGTGCGCCAACCTGGCTAACTGTGTGTTAGTAGGATGTAACACCACAGTCCTCATTGATATGCAGCATGTGTGAGCCACATAGCACTGTCTAACAGTTGGTCGTAAGAGCCACGAACTTAGCAGAAAGAAAATGAGCTCTTTAATAAGTTACTCCAATAAATCTCAGATCTGGCTGCACATGTTACCTCCATGTTTTTTGCAACACGTTTTTTAACTATTTAACTAATAACATTGATTGATCAAAAATTCTTATTGTTACACGGTTATTTATATATATCCTTGTGGGCTAATTAGCTGTCAAGAGCTCGGGAGGAGAAGCTAAATGCTGTGTTCACAAATCGCCACAGACTAATCCTACTCATTGTGCCTTTAAAAGGAAATCTATGGCTTATTTCCACCTGGCATGTTTCCCATAAATGTTGATATTCATGTAAAATAAGAGTCCTTATTTCTACAAATCTCTACATGAATTGGAGAGTGCAGTTAGCACAACCCATTGAGCCACAATAGCCACATTTATGGGGAATACATCAGGACGAAATAAACTGGAATTATCCTTTAAGGCTGTGAAGCTGCTGGAGCATGGGATTGGTCTACCATCTGTAATGATCCTACAGGTTGGAATGTGCCTTGTGGTAAACCATCAACCACAATATGAATGAAAATGAACTATAAATAAGCACACATGCTAAAATATGCTGTCAAAAGCAATAAGACTGTAATGTAAAAGAAAAAAAAAGGATTTGCTTTTTGTGGCCTTATCTTCTGCATTAGCTCAAAGAGAAATAAGTGCCCCTTCTCCATTCATTACTGCCTGTCATGTAAAGTACCATCTCAGGGCAGAAGTGACACAACCCTGCACTGCAAAGGGCAATCTCCAGACCCTCACTCCAAGGTGCTGATGGATGAGGACCTACCGAGGAAATTACAGCATTATCTAATCTGACAAAGGTAGCCACACCACACAGACCTGCCACGGGTTTTATCCCCAGTGAAAAAATACAGGTGTTATCTTGACAAACCAGAAGTCTGTGCCATGTGGATTCTATGAATAGACAGAGGGAATATTTTGGCCTAGGTGTACATCTATCAGCCACTTCTGGTCCCCTCAAGATAATCAAGTTTTATCCGCTGTGTGACATGAGGACATGATAGTTTCTTATCCAACTCAGCTGAGGGGTTGAAAGTTAGTGCTGTGACAGCAAGTGAGGACAGAATAGTAATATTTAAAGCAAATGTTTCTCATGGCAAGATGAGTAGGAGTTGGAGACGAATAGTGATGAGGCTGCCTTAAGAGCTAAAATTTCCTGTTCTCGTGGGAGTCACGGAATATTTTAGTAAAGCTTACTTGGAGGTTAAAGTTGTGCAAGCATGTCACAAAAGTCCTGTTCATTTCTCAGTATGCTGTGCATGAGAATCCCACCAGGGAGGCTGAGTCGCTCCGGTTTCTAGCTTTGATAGATGCTTGTTCATGAGCAGAGGCACTGAAAGAGCTGCAAGGATATATTCATAACATGTCAATTGGTAATTTCCTCCCTCTGAGAAATGCTTTGCCCTTGTCGCATCTCAAAACCTGGCAACACATCTCCATCACACATTTAAATAAACAAACTAAACCCAAATCAGTCCCAATGTCATAAGCGCAATATTTAAAGCAAGCAGTCAAGATGGTCTGGCTCCCACACCAAGCTAAACAGGACAGATTAAACCAACAATTCATTTAACTACAGTCAAACAGAGGGTGCATCGAAGCCAATAATGCCACACAGGAGGAAGGCAAACTGGCTCTAATGGACACTAATACCAAGCAGTGAGGCATTAATGGTTACAAGCTTGTTTACCGAACCCCTTGACAAAAAGATGACAGCAGCTCTGCATGCATAATCACACACAGGACACGGATTAGGATCAATGAACCACTAATCAGCTATGCTTTTAGACCTTCAGTTAATAAGACAGAAAACCATGATGTTACATATAACTGAGTGAAGAGTCGCTGGCAACACTAAGGGCCTTATTTAAGCAATCTGTAGCGCAAGGTCTAAAGTGGATGGCATAAGTACATTTAACTTGCTTTGCGTTCATTTTCACATTCTTGTGAGGAAATGTTTTAAATATTTAATTAGTGTATACATTTTAAATGTGTAACTACGTTTTTCTTAAAATTTGTGTTGTTGTGTGTTATTTTACTTGTAAAGTGTCTTTGGGTATTCTGAAAAGCGCTCTATAAATAAAATGTATTATTATTATTACCAGAGGAATGCTACACTTCTTCTATACTACCAGACCTTTGGTGAGAAAACAGCAACTTCTTGTACTATGTTTATTAAGTAACTATGTACTATATAATTAACCCTGTAAAATGGTTCTATATTTACCAGTTTAGGGTGCCATATATGCACCAAGATATAGAACCTATAATGATAAATATAGGAACACTTGCTTATCAGCGTTTCCACAACTCTTCACTCTCTCAACTCAAATCGGAAATACCTTTAAAAACATCTACAAGAACCTCTGATTGGAGCACAAATGCAAAACAATGCATTCGGTAGGATCTGAATGAAGTCTGACTCAATGGACGTACAGTGAAAAGGAGGAAACAGATGTGGAAGCTGAAGATTAGATTCCTGTCAGCCGAGTGACTGTGGCTTCACCACTGACTACTTCTCTCATAACTCAACTACACGCAGCAAAAACTGCTGAATGGAGATCTTGTCCAGATGATCAATTGATGGTTTCAGCACATCTATCCATACGTACTCCGAAATATATACTATAAAGCTTAGCCATGAAAGATAATGGCCAGCCTGGCATTTCTGCTTCCTGAACAGGTTATCCTTTTGGCAAGGGCAGTGATGAAGCCATCTTGAGGAATTAACAAAGGTTAAAGAAAGCTTCTTCAGTGCCGCCGTACAGAGCTGGGACAAATTTAGACACAGCGAGAGGTCTAAGCTACTGTATAATAGAATCTCGTCATAGACCCAGATAAGGCTGGGATAATATTATGATGGCTAAACCATGACTAAAAGCTTAATTTATCATCAGTACTTTTGTGATGAGTCGTGGCCATGCTGTGGAGATATAAATATTCTGTACTAATGTGTTCTAATTCAATCTCTGTGGGAAACACAAACTGTCAGGCGTCAGTAAGCCAAACACAGTAACACACCATGGACAGTGTGTGTGTGTGTGTGTGTGTGTGTGTGTGCCAGTGCTGGCCCCAAGTCTCATCCTCCATTACCCATATGACACCAAGTGGCCTGCTGGCAACAGTGAGACCTTTAGCACACTGCAGCCTCGGAATAAAAAAAGACTTGTGTCCCTGGCACTCTGCTGTACACGACTGTATTTGAGAGACAAGTCTTTAATTTTAACCCTTACGTGTTTAAAGTTTGCAGCTGCCAAACAAGTTGCCAACATAGAAATAGACATTTTTCCAACTCTTGCACATGCATGTTATTCTGACTTAGAAAATCTATATGACAGCACTGTTCTATGGTTTGCAGTGAAATATGACCTTAAACTGCTGTTTACTGTAAGGAAAAAAGGGCAAAGTTTGGGGTATAAAAACTACTTCCGTACATAGTGTCCAATGGGACACGAATACCTGTCTTCTGGTTGGGTTGGTTTGGCCCACTCTATAGTAACCTATGAGGCCTATGTGTTTATATAATGTCACCAGGCATTATTTTGTAGGAAAGCTACGAAATTTAGTACATCACTTTTTTGTAGAAAACCATTCGAAGCATTCATGAGAACAGTCTGGACAAAGACGATGTCATACTGGCTTCAATATGATGGACTCTATGTGTGTATGACAATGAGGAGACATGGCCTAGTTTGGATGCTCACTGCTCCCCAGGGGGTTCCATTATACATGACTCAATCCTCCGGACCTTTTACTGGGAAATGAAGGAACAACAGAGTAAAGTCTTAATCCTCACCCTTGAACCATCTGCTGGGGGGATGAACCTTAATGTGTAGATTGAATCCCAGCAAAAGAACAACTAATATTATTAAAAAACAACTCTGGGCAGCAGAGCTATTTGCAAACAGTACGACTGAAATGCAGATCTCTTATTAAACCATAACACATCCATTCAATACCAAGGCTTGTAAATCAGGCCATTTGTTTATGCAAAGCTCTAGACAGTACACCAAGGGCTGCTGGGATTTTTTAAAGCTACAATCCACCCTACCGATGCAACCCACAAACACCATATGTTTCCTTCAGTCTCGGTCATTGACCTGAGACTGAGAGTGCAAAACCACTCAGGGTGCAGCTAAAGCATTTTCTATGTCCTCAAGCATTTTCTTGTTCATACAAGTAAATAACACATTTAGTTTCAAATTTTTTAAATCTAATACAGACGTGTCAAAAAGCAGTAAATGATTTCATGTTAGTCATACACACAGCCTTAGATCAGCAATTAATTAGAGACACATTACGTAAAAACATGCACCAGAAACAATAAAAATTGCTTATTATGCAAATAAAATGACACACCGCCTACACACCCAACATGTTCACATTGGGGCTGGGTACCGAACTTGAGAAAATTGGCATTGAAAAATGCCTTGTCATTCAATACCAAATTTCAATACCTAACGAGTAAATCTCATCAGCGTCAGTGAGCATGTAGCATGCTTGTGCCAAGATCTAATAATGCTGGTGATTGGCTTCGTCATAGAGGCAAACAGGAAAAACACTGTTACGCACAGACATGGGTGTGTGTGTGTGTGTGTGTTGTTGTTGTATTTTGAAAGGTTTGTGTATAACATAGGTGTCAGCCCTTATGTGTAATAAACAAAACACATTCAGCAGTTTTATACAGACAACATGACTCTGCATAGGCTAAAGGTTGGATGATATATCCCTAGAGTCCTCAGTCCAGGTCAGAGGTTTCCAACATCATTTTCAGCCCCCCTCAGGGTTCCTCACAGATGTTAGATTGATTGGATAATTCCACTGATAATCCAGTCACCTGGGGGTTAGCACTTAGAGGGGAATGTATGTGTGAACGATGATTCAGACCAGACACATCACTCTCTCTTCTGTTATCTCCCGTCCTACAGCGACAGCTCTCTATTAGATTCATAGCACTAACTTCCTCATGCATCAGATGGAGGGTATGGGACAATGATGCTGGCTGTAATCATCCTGATTGCAGCTGGTGTGGATGAACTACTGTCAACTGCTTGTCAGGACATAGAAATTCACTTAAAGTGAATCAAACTCTGCTTTGTAGAGAGTGTGGACCTGTTGGCCTACCCATAATGCTCATTTCCTCCAAAGGTAAACCTAAATTACTGTACACATTAGGTAAGACATGGTGGCAGATGCAATAAAACCTATCTTGGGACTCCTGCAGGACTTTGGAAGCCCCAGGCTTAGTGTGATTATAATGCTTCTTGATAGGTTGTGTGATCCACTGTAACTCTATCAGCTGAGTGAGCATGAATCAAACACAACCGCCTGCTGGGCCAATGCAACCATTTTAATTGTATCAACAACTGCCTGCGGCATTTCTTCAATGGAAAGTGAGTATGTGCGGCCTAAGCTGTGGTCTCCTGCACGTTTATAGCGCTGTTAAACTTGCATGGTTTATGGAAGTTTCTCCTGCAGGTATTACGGCTGAATGGTCTGTCTGAGGCTGCAGATGAAGGCAGTGGATAAGGCTATAACCCAGTTCAGACCCGCTGCGAGACCCCCGTTGGGATAAATACACTCCTACAAAATCACTTCTTCTACCTAAGTGACTGAATCCACCCATGCAAACTTCGAGCTGCAAATCCACTCCTGCCTGTATAATCTGGGGACACACGGTGTTGGGAAAATCCCGGCATGCAACGAATGAGAACAAGAAGCGATGCAAACTTACGTGAAAACGAAAAATAAAGTGGTCGATCCCACAAGGAGTGTGGCAGCAGTGGACACTGGGATGTATTTGGTGGGTTTAAATCTCTTTCCAGCGCTGTTGGGCATTCTGTAATTTCCACATTCCTCAATTATTTATTCCGATTGGAGTCGCATGTAGAAAAAAGATCCAGTGTGCAATATATAGGCCTTTCTGTGGCTATTAAAGGTACAACCGGTCCGTCTTTGCTATCGTTGAAGCCGCATAGATCCTAAGATAGAGAGGCAGGAATACACAGAGCTCACTGGAAGCCTGGAAATCCCACCCTTGCAATCCAGCCCACTGGTGAGGTCACTGAACCGCTTGAAAAGGTGGAGCCTGTATGCAAACCCTGCAAGTGTCCTAACAAGAAAATTATCGGAGCGATAATGTTGATTAGTTTGCATTTCGTGGGAAAGCATTTGGTACCATGCACGCGCTTTTTATCCTGGAGATTCCGCAAAAAAAAAATGTATCAACCTTTACTGTATATGCCACCGACTATACCATCCTGGCTGTATATAAATTACTCTAATGTAAAAGAAAAATGCTCTCAAAGTTTAAGAGAACTAGCTGTTTAGTGTTCTTGAAAGCTGCCCTTCAGACAGTGTTGTCTTAGCGGAGAGAGCAACACCAAACTTAATTGAGAATGTTGCAATTCAATGATGATTCGCTTTCCTACAAGCTCACGCGCATTAACAAACCAGGCGTAACATTTTTACAAAGAGTCGATTTGAACTCCTTAATTCGGTTGGATTATTATTATTTATTTATTTTTACCGGTGGGCATTTATTTAAGTTAAATTTACATAAGAACCACGGTCCTCTGTCAGGGGCTGCGTAAAGCTTTTGTAATAGTTGAAATTTTCCCGAAATTATGTTTTGCAGATTTTTGCTGTTAAAATGTCTCTGAATGCCATTAATTTGGCCCCAATGAAATATAGCAGGTTGAACGGAGTTACAGAGAGGGGCTGACAGTGAGCAGAGGGCTTCTCCGTTACAGTTGCCTTACTGGTCTGGTTTTAGGGATCAGAGCGCCCTCAGGTGGCTCATGTTGGGACATATGCAAGCGTTTTGTCTCGGGCGGGGTGAGGAGCGGAAGTCGTCATGGCTACGGAAGGAGGCAAATGGACAGAGAAAGTCGAGTGAGAGAGGATGGGTGGAGACAATATATTAGGGATGTGACTCTCTTTAGAGTCGCCGAAGTCAGGTTATATGGGACAAATAATCATTTACATTGTGGGCCCTTTAAACCATATTATTGCATTGTCACTACAACTGCCCTTAACACTTATTTTGATTTGTCTAACCACGATTGGCAGAGCAAAGTTAAAAAAAAAAAAACGTGTGAAACACGCAGCTATATAACTGTAAGGTATAACAACAACAGTGGTTGTAGGGTGTTGCATTTGATTAGTTATTCGACTTATAATCAAACATGCTTTTATATACTTTTTATAGCTGGGATTGGCTCCAGCCCCCCGCGATCCGAGTTCGTAAAAAAGGTAAAGGATAATGACTGGTTGGATTTAACTTTTTATAGAAAGGGTTTGAGTCACTAGTAGATGCATTCAGGTAAAATGGGGCATGGTAGTATTCAGAATTGTAGTTGTTTCATTTCTTGGCACCCTACCGAAAAGTGTCGTAAGTAAGTAAGTAATAAATTACTAATGTATTATTTGGAGAAGCAGGAAAACTACAAAGCGCACGTTCAGGAGAACAGAACTGATGTAGATAATAATAATAATAATAATAATAATAATAATAATAATAATAATAATAATAATAATAATAATAATAATACAAAAATCTGATACTACCCGGACACTGTAGGAGTCAACTTTTTCCAGAGGATGGCAGTAATGTAACAGTAATAAGGATGCGAGCTGCTGTTGAACCACGACGACGAAGAAGAAGGCCACCGTAATGTTTGTAGGAAACTGCTTAGATTAGCTTGCTCTCTCTGGTGCCGACTGTATTTTTAGTTTCCAGCTAAGAGCCGCCGCCCGAGACGTATTGTGGCGCAGAAAGCGTGTTTAGTTTCCCTTGCTGGAGTTGGAAGTAACAGCCTAACGCCATTAAGTAAAGGAAAGCCATACATTTGTAAGAAGAGATTGTGTTACACCCACACCTCGGTAACCGCAAACCAGTTAAGCACGGCTAATTAGCTAGCAATAGTTTGTGTCTTCGGCGGCTCGCAGGATGTCGTACAGGAAAACTGTAAAACTTATTTGTGGGCTCGCCGGAGGCTCTGCAGCCCTGGTGTTCGCGGCTGCCGCTGCTGAGTCCCGCGGATACTTCGGTGAGCAGCGTCGAGAGGCGACCAGTCGGTGGTCGAGATTCAACGTTCTTCAAGCTGCTCAGCCGGCGTGGACACCTGCCAGCCACACACCAGCCCCGACAGGACACGCCTGGGACTTCAACTGGGATAAGTACGAGCCTCTTCATGTGCTGTGTGATTATTTCATCGTGGTCAGAAGCGTTATATTCCCTCCATTCTCTTCATTTCAGCTTTTGTATGAATTATGTGCCAGACCAAATATTTCAAGTACACATCAATTTTATAACGGAGAATTCATCACCGTGAAATCTAAAATGGTTTTGTGTAAAAGTACATTTTTGACTAAATATTTCATATCTGCTAAATTGGCTTGGTGATTTTGATTCATGCCGGATCTAAGGCCGGACCCTAAGGATATTGTGAGATGTCATGATCATTATTCTTTGAGCTACAGTGTTGTCCACAAACCAATCAGATTAAAAATAAATGCAAATTTAAAAAGAGTTATGCTTAGGGTTTCTTCTGAAAAAGTTGTTTGAGCTCTCACAGTATAGTTTCAGGCTTCTGATCATCATCTTAAATCATAGTTGTGTTAACCCAGTTTTTCATCCCTCAAGTTAACCATATGGGACAAAGCCAGTGATAATCTCAAGATCACCTCGTCTTACCTCTGTTTAGGAGAGATCCATCTGCACTGACAAATGGCAAGAAGAAAGAAAATGTAACTGAAGACCCCAGCTCCGAGCAGGACAACGGCAAACCTAAAGCTACACGCAATATTCTCCTCATCAGACACTCCCAGTACAACCTGAGCGGGATCACCGACAAGGAGAGGATTCTCACTCCATTAGGTCCTTATTTTCACTTAAAACACTTTCATAGTTGACCAGGCAGCAGTCTGGAGAATTTCAGTCAGAGGGTCAGTCACAAGTACACATTGATGCTTGGAACTAGCTTCAATGAGTGCCTGACTGATTGTGAACAGACCAGCCATTAAAATGACCGTTGTATCTCCACTTCCAGGTCGTGAGCAGGCTGAGCTCACAGGAAAGAGGTTGGCAGCTTTGGGACTCAAGTATGATGTTCTGATCCACTCCAGCATGGCCAGGGCCACAGAGACGGCAAATATTATCAGCAAACACCTAGCAGGTAGTGAATAGATGGCATAATGTGTGTTAGAGTGGCACAATTGTTTTTTCAGAGGATGGAAGGTAAATTTGATAAGTTCTAATCCCAATGAAAAACCTTCATACTTAAATATATTTCTGCTTGGCACATGTAAAGTTGTTGGTTTAAACATATCACTGTAGAAATACATGGCTTTTCATATTCTGTTTATCAATGTTGTATGCTGTTAAATATCCTCTTTTGCCTAGATTCTGTACAGCACAAATTTAAATTTAAACACTAAATATCTCTGCTGTATATTAAAGTTTTTCCTTGCCCTGTTTGTCGTACGGGTCCAGGAGTGGAGCTGGTGAGCTGCGATCTGCTGAGAGAGGGTGCACCTATCGAGCCGGTTCCACCTGTTACCCACTGGAAGCCTGACGCTGTGGTGAGAGCAGCTACATCCTCTCTACCTCTAGAGTGGGCTGTAGTTCAGCTTTCTCTATTTGCATATTGTTCTTTAGGTAGCTTTCTGCTCCCTACATGTCTGTGCAGGTGTCCTGTCAAGTGCTCGTTTCAGCTTATAGCTGGAAAAAAAAATCAAACAATACATCAGTGCATTGCCACAGGAATGGCTCATAGGAAGAGTTACTTTGCAAAATGTCGATATAGCCTTTAGCCATGTTTTCTGTATGGTTGGGCCATTTTGTATTGAAACTCTCCAAACATTCCCCACAATGCACAGCAGCATTATGTATTGACTCTGTACTGACTGAGGGGTTCACACAGAACCCTTTGATTTGACAAAGCTGGCTTTCAACCTCTCTACCGTCCTCCAGCAGTACCACGAAGACGGAGCTCGCATTGAGGCAGCCTTCCGCCGCTACATCCACCGGGCTGACACCAAGCAGAAGGAGGACAGCTACGAGATCATCGTGTGTCATGCCAATGTCATCCGCTATTTTGTCTGCAGGTTTGTGCCGCCAGCAGACTCGGTGGTCGCGGCTCAGCTGATGCTCTGCTAACCATTATGTTGAACCTTGTGCCTCACTAGGGACTTGTGGAAGTTCAACCTCAGCTCCTATGATAACCCAAAGTAATAACCCATAAGGACAAAAATGTCCCATTGAAACCCACTAAAACCACAATTTTTGGTCTCAAAGCCATTACAGCATAAAAACATTCTTGTATATCAGGCTTTCAGTCTAGAGCCCTGGCTTCAAAATTGTAGTTTTAACTATTTTCTACTGGATTAAGATATTTTTTATATTTTAAAGACATTTTCCTCCTCTGAGGACCATCAGAGCAACTTTTTTAAGTGAGGCACAACTGTTGAACTATGCTGGAGTTTTTCACAAGATTTCTTTTATTGAGTATGTGCTTCACTTGTCTCATTGTGAAATACCTTTTCAATGTAACTAATCTACCTTACAGCCTTGTGCATTTCTTGGTGACGTGCATCTGGTTAAAAAAGGACAATTGGTACATTGAGTTAGTTATGACAACAGTTTATTATCCTCCAAAATAAATACTCAGTAGGACAAGATCACACACATCATTTAATAAGTGCCATGTAAAAATACAGTAGCTCCAGTGCTCGGATGCTCATGTTATGTTTTTGTTCTCTCAGGGCTCTGCAGTTTCCTCCAGAGGGCTGGTTACGTATGGGTTTGAACAACGGCAGCATCACATGGCTCACCATCCGACCTAGTGGCAGGGTGGCCCTCAGAACTCTGGGAGATGCAGGATTCATGCCCCCGGACAAACTAACACGAACCTGACGACCCAACGCGGTTTCTGGGACAGTCAGTTGGTTGCAGCAGGGTCAAAGCTCAGTTTTCTCCTTAAGTGTCTTGAAAATTACTTTTGATGTTATTTTATTTTATAATTGAACTACCATCATGTAATGAGAGACTCTGTGGTTGTGATTACTTCCGTGCCATTGAACGCCAGCAGAAGTGATCAGCAGCTGCTCCTGAATGTAACTGAGGATTTTTACACAAGTGACTGATTTTTAAACCAAAAAAAGTTGTATTTGTATAGTTGTTGTAAATGCAAATCTTGCTCTTGGCTGTAAATCTGTCATCACAGTATGCTAAAGTGTGAGGAATATTGTGTTGTATGGTACAGCTGTAGTAAATAAAAGATGAATGCCTAATTTCTGTCACGTCATTCCTAAAATAAATGCCAACATCTTCAAAAAAGCGCATAGACACATTGGCAGTAAAGTAGGAGTGATGTTTTATTGATTAGTTGAAAGCAAATGAGGTCTAGACATACAGAAAGAGATTTCACCATGAAAGTTAATTTTTAATAAAGCACAGAATGCTAAAAGCACAAGAAGCATGTTTTAAGTTTTTTAGGTGCATTTTTGCAAAGTTCCACATTCATAAACATTCAGAGACCAGAATTAGATCTGTTGTCAGCTGAGAGCACAAGGATGACGATACAATCTTCTCAGTGAAGTAGTTTGTGCTCTCGGATAAAGGTTTAGTTAAAAAAAAAAGTACATTCAGAACACTTGTTTCTCTCAACCTAAGTAGAGTGGCAATCTGAATATTTAAAATGATTGGCTTTTTTGTCCTAGACATAGCTGATAAGCCCTCATACAGCAGTGAATTAATCCCTAAGTTACAAATAATTTGGATACAGCAGGTTTTTGTACATTCACATTCCACCATTAGACTTAACCTGCCATGTGTCCATGAGTTTACTGTCAGCCAATTTGAACCACCTAATGGTGTGTTCACACCAAACACAAAGCAAATTTTTCGATTGGTGCAATTACATACAAAGTTAATGCAAAGATGTGAATTTGTGTTGGGTGACATGAATCATGCATATTCACGTAAACTTGAAAATGTTCAACTTGTGCAAGAACTTTGCAAAAGACAAACAGTGTTGAGATTCTCCAGACTCCGAAATTACTGTACTAGTGGGCACCCAAAACTCTACAATAGTACTTCATATTTGTACTGGACAAAAAAAGATTGCTTGTAGAAAAATGTTAAGGTTCGAATATCTGGTAAGTTCTGAAAATGTCACTTATGTTACTGGATTTTGTTGCACTCTACCATGAGCCAATCAGCATCATCATGCCCAAGTTCTCCTCCTCTCCTGTGTCACGGGAGGCTGAAATTCGCTTTGCACTTGGTGTGAACACAGCATAAGAGATTCCCGACCCACAACTGGGTATTAAAGCTCTATTAAGCACGAGTCTTTAAATTAACACTGAATCAAACTACTTTTTGTAATATGAAAAGGGTTGTGAGGACCGCCAATCCTACCAAGAATCAACTTCCAACTCTATGCAGCTCTCAGCTAATCAGTTGGGTTCTTTGTAAGCGTAAGGCAGTTTTTTGTTAACATGTCCATAATATGCTAAATACATCAGGATTCTGTTGCTGTTGAGTTAGTTTGGAGTCTTTAAGCCCAAGACAAGACAAATTCAAAATTACACTTTACTGATGGGTGTGTTATGGCAATCATATTCATACCGTGGGAGATGCGTGTGAATGAAAGATATTTCAGAGAAAAATTAAAAATTGCACAGTCTAAGGCCGCCGGTAGTGGCAGAAAGGAAAAGTCAAGACATGTCCAGGTACCACAGAGAAAAGATGGAAAATGTATGCATTTATTGAAGAACAAAATAAAAACATGGAAGATCTCAATCTAATCAGTTTTTTCCATGTTTGCCGTAATCATCTGTGACCGACGCAGCCAGTGAGGTCGCCATTTCCAGATATTTCACGTATGAGCTAGAGAGTGTGTCCAAACTGACAGAGAGCTGGTCCATCACTTCAGAAAATTAAGGCAATTCCTGAACTGAGGAAAACATAGGAAATGGCAGTCGGTTTTAACACCATTAATAAAAACATTTAATTTTTTTGTGCTACTGACCAACATACAAAAAATAACTTTTAAAATATTGACATTTTACTTTTTTAAGAACATCCTCAGTGACAGAATCCTGTTGAGGATTCCACACTAAGGTTTTTGTGATGAACTAACTTCGGGGAGTGCGACTTGTTTCCACGATATTCAAAAAAGTTGACTCAGGCTATGATACAGGTGCTTCACACTTGCCACAAATAACATTACCGTCAATTCAACATGGGCCACACCCATACAGTACATAAATTATCAAGGTTTCTTTTTTTTCCTTTTTAAAGTCTTGAGTGTACATCACAACCCAACGTGATGAGAATTCCTGTATTACATAGGAGTAGTACCATACATCATTAATACAAATCTTCCAGACACTTGTGCATATTTCTGTTAGGTATGTGGTTTCTGAGCTCTGGTGTAGCCACCTTGGTGCAGCTGGGTTTGTTGAGGGAAGAGGACGGGGTTAGGGTTTAGAGAGGGTATGGCCGTAGAGGAGGGAGGCGGGAGAGGAGAGGGCAGTTAGATCGGTGGCTCGTTCAAGTGCTTGAGGCGGATGCGCTGGATGTAGCTAGCATTGGCAGGGCTGTAACGGCTGGGGCTGAAGTCTGGTGAGGCGGCGTGCCGGGCAGGACTGAAGCGACCGGTGGGAGACATCAGGCCGCTGACTGGGGACCCGGGAGTCTGATGCCGAATCCTGAGTTGTGGTTTTACCACCGCAGGGCTGGGCCAGCTAGATAACACACAGTAACAGTCAGTGGTTGCTTTTACAATATTGTTACTTTGCAACTTATAGTATTTCCTTTACCCCCGATGACAGCACAATATCAGACCCACAGTTAAGAATCTGGGAAAAGTATTAAATCCCTCATCTTTGAGCCACAAAATCCTTCCATAACACCTAGAATTAACTACTGTAATGTACTTTTCTCCAGTCTACCTAAGACACAAAAAAGGTCTCCAACTGCAGCTGCCAGAGACCTCATAAGATGTAAGAAGCTGGATAATAAAACACCGGTATCTCTGCATTGTTTACCGGTTCACACAAGCTGATTTCAAAATCCTCCTCCCTACCCGAAAGGCTTTACATGGTCTGGATCCCTGAAATATATCCATCATAATTTCCCCATATACTCCATCAAGATCTTTACTTTCCTTTGGTTACTTTATAACGCCGAGATTCCACCGGGTGCAGAACAGCTGCGTTGCGTCTGTGGTCCTTCTGTGATCCGAGCTCCGCCGTCCGTCAACCCCCACCGGCTGCGTTTGTGGTCCGGTCCGCCAGACTGTTGGACCCGCGTGGCTTCGCAAATTCACGTGTAATTGCGCGATATAGCAGGATTTAATGTAATCAGCGGAAAACTTTCCATTCACAGTAGTATGAGAACAACAGAGGAGTCAACACCTCTGTGTTGTCCTTATAAAAAGGATGTGAAGGGTCATATATAATATTTTTATTTTGGACCTCCACAATGAAAACCTCTTCATCCATGGCTTCAAATGGGTGAAATACCTGAAAATTTCCATCTATCCCGCAGACTTCGGGCCTGTCTCCGCTCATTGTGACGTTTTAAGGTGTACCAAAGGGAAATATGACCTGCTGTGAGCACAGTCAACAGGATGTTTTATTTTGGTAACTTCCTGTCCCGCACGATCTGCTCTGTGCTGAATTGCTGCGTGTCGTCTCCGGCGTCCGGCAAAAACAGAAGCTCTGCGTATCGGCTGCGCCGGGTCCGGATCGCCGGAGCTGAGACGCAGCAGAGACGCAGCAGAGACGCAGCAGTGATGCGCCCGGTGGAAGTACAAACATTGACTAGCATGGAAACCTATCGAGTCCGGAGACGCAATACAGACGCAACACAGCCGTTCTGCACCCGGTGGAATCCCGCTGTAATTCTTCTCAATAGAGTCAGAGCACATTTAAGCCACGCCCCCACCTGAGGGTAAACAATGCATCGCTCTCTATTGACTTTGTATTGAAGCTGCCTCCCTGTCAATTCCGTTGACAGAAAAATGCCTAAATGTAGCTGTGGCGGGAAGCAATAACAACAGGATATGTTTTTATGAACTGTTGAACCACAAAAAAAGTTAATAAGAGGTCAAAAGTGGATGCAGACATTTCCAGATGTGAAACAGTGAGAATGTCAAGAATGTGGGATCCTAACATTAAGTATGTTGAAGGTAACATGTGCAACAAGCATTCTGTCACCAGGTCATATTTCTGTATATTTCCTCACTATATTTCTGCAAGTTAAGCCAGTAAATGAAGAGAGGGAGCGACCCCAGCTAGAACAAACCCCTGAATCAGAGGAATAAAATGTTATCGTCTGATGTTTTCCCAGCAGTTATGTCGTACAGCACAGAGCTTCTTGCTGTGGCTGTATCAGTTACAAGGGACACACCAACGACCCAGCAGCTCTCTGCACACAGCTGAAGGGGGAAAAATTGAAGCACTCAGTGATCTAAAAACCAGTTTGTTGTCAAATAATACCACATCGTATCATACAGACTCAAAAAGGTGCCTTGTGTGGCCATGAGATTAATTGCAGAGGGGGGCTGATGAAGCAGCAATATCTGAGGACTTTTGTTTTTTTTTACTCTGTGATTCAATCTCTGTTTTAAAACCACTAACCTCAACCATAATGTCATAAAAGCACTATTACCCGTGTATGTGTGTATGAGTTTGTGTACTTTTACTTTTATTTTTTTTCTGTTTTGCTTGTACAAAGACTCTCTGTGTGAAGTGCTCTTCTACTTCCCCATAGCACAAAATTACACAACCTAGCTACACAGAGTTGACAGGGTTGTAAATCAACACCAGTGTCTGAACAATTACTGCACCTGGTGCTGAGATTTCTGGCTTTTCCCTTGTTAGTAAAAACGCCCACACACTGAAACACCACACATGTTTTGATGCCATCATCGACACCTTAAGGTGCTAACAGATCATATTTGGTGGAACAAAGTATTTAGCCCCTGGCACTTAACCCTTCCTCTAATCCCTCAAAGAATGTTTTGTGACCTCAATCACAAAATGTTTTACCTGCTCTCTCTGTACCAGACATCTGTGCTGAATCTCTGCTGCACTAACCTGCACAACATGTGCCCATCGTTGTTGTCAAAACACTACTATTACAATCTATAATTAATTAATTAGAATATTGGTCAGTCAGCATCTTCAGCCAATTACTCATTTACTATTTCACAAGAATCATTTGGGCAGGTAGACTGTATGAACAGAAGGGACAGACAATAAAGTTTTATGTTAAGACTGTACATATAAATGTAGTCAATAATATCATGGTCCAAAAACAGAGGAGTTCTGAAATGAACTCTGAAACCCAATTGTTTCCCCACACAATAAATATTTATTACAGTATTAAGCTTCTAATCTTCTAATCTGATTTAATCAGCTACTGAGAACAAAAGCCTCTGTTTTTAGGCAAGGAGAACGCAGTAAAATAAGAGGACCAATAATACCATTGCAATACAATGTCAGCCACGCCCACTAACCTCTGCATGTCTGATGTCGAGTACGACTTCATTGTGCTCTTCCACTTCTGAATGCTGGGATACTTCTGGGGATCGATGTCTAGGCCGTCTATTGCTGACATGACCTCTCTGTCCAACTTGGATGGCGAATCCCTATAGAAAGACAGGAGATGAAACTACTGCATTATCATCATGTATCATCATCATCAATACTTCAATATCGATATTTGATTTGTATGGGGGGGAAAAACAGATCTGCGATCACAATTCAACCCAAGACTTTTTTTTTTTCTAGTATTGTATAAAAATTCTGTGTGTTTTGTATGTTTTTTAGTCGGTGTTGCAGTATTCTTGTCTGGACAAGAATCAGAGACTATTGCACCTCAAAATGATTCGACAGGAAAATATCAATTTTGACACATCATCTTGTAAAATTCCATCAGCAGCATTTTCTATCAGAGCAACGTTATGTTTCTTCACCATCTAAAACAACATCACTGCCCTCTCTAGAGAAACTAGTGTGACTCACCCGTCAATGAAAAGACCTCTTCTGATGTGCGGTGGGGTCCTGGGCAGAAACTCATTGGAGTTATCCAAGGACTTATATGAGGATCCAGAGGATCCTGAGCTGCTCAGGTCCCTCCCCCCATGGTCCCATGACTTGGACCTAGCACAGAAGTTGCGCCCCCCTGAACCTGACCCCCTAGTCCTGCCCAGCACCTCCAGACTCTCCTCTGCTTCAAAATACTCCTCTGAGCTGCCACTGCTGCGCCTCTCCTCCGTCCCACCTCCCTCTGTTTTCCAGCCTGGCCCCTCCATGCTCTCACCATCCTGACTGCTGTGACCGAGAGACAGGCGGTTCAGCCCAGAGCTGAGGTCTGTGGCTGAGGAGGAGCTGTAGGAGTCCCGGGCCTCCCTGTGCCGGCTCCCGCCACTGCTCCTCCGCTCCCTGCAGCTGGTTTGGCTGTCCAGCGGCTCCTGCAGTGACATGCGCTCAAACTCCACCATGAGGTTGGAAATGGGCGACAGCAGGCAGGAGGAGGACGGGGAGGTGCGAGGAGCCACCTTGTCTCCATTGTGAGTCCTATCTCTGGAGGCGGAGCACACTCCGTTTTTGCAGACGACGCCAGGTGACAGGAGGCCGTCGTCGCAGCAGCACAGCAGGTCCTGCTCAGCCGCCGTCTCGATCAGGTCAGCCCCGCGGTGGTGCAGTGCGATGGGCAGGATGTGGAACTCGCGGCCACCCACTGCTCCCTTCAGGCAGTCCTTGGATGCAGCAGAGGATGTGATGCTGGTGAGTGCTGCGTTCTGTCGGTTCTTCATTTCCTCAAGGCTGATGTCATCACCCTCATCTAGGAAGGCACCAACTGAGATGGAGTTGCAGAACTTTTTGGGCTTGCCTACAACCAAGGATAAAGAATGACTAACTTTATTATATAATTCTTCATGACACAGGATTATGCGGCTTTGCAAAATTCTTTCCATGTCCATTTCATATCTTATCGCATCATGAAAGAAGTTATATCTGAGAAGTCTGCAATGTAATGAGAGTACTGCAGCTTAGCTTAGAGAGCAGGTGAAGGTACCTGGGGAGGGAGTTTTGAACCTGTTGCTGGTCTCGTTCTCTCCAGCCTCCTCATGAGTCCGCGGGCTGAAATCCTTCTTGCTGAGGTACTCGTCCAGCTTGCGGAGCCCCTCAGTAGATGACAGATCCACAAAACTGTCCAAAAAGTCCCAGTACTCAGCCCATGGGTGGCCCATCTCATGAGCCAGGTTTCTGTAAATAAAGCATGGTTTAGATCTGTTAGATTATTACACATACAACTCAGCCATATCTCTGCACCTACTATTAAAAGAAATGTTTTCATAGTCACTGGAGATTTACAATGAATTTCCCCGCAATTTAATAAACTCAGTTCAGTTCCAGTGCATCACTAATCAGATTTTAACAGAGGTTAAATATTTACCTCATATCAAAAAGTCTGTTTATCTTCACATACTGTTCAACAGTGTTAATATTACTGCAGACAGACATCCTAACAACAAACTTGTGAGCCATTTCGAGTACTTGTGTGCTCAGGCCAAGGTCTTCATACATTTTTAACACAATCTATTTAGATAGATATTTAATTATGTTGCAGTTCTCCTGGTACTGACTCCATGAAGTGAAGAGTGAAAGAAATTGCACTCCAGGTCCTAGTTTATTAGATACATCTTGTTAAAACTAATGCATTCTCAGCCCTACAATGAATCTTACCTTTGTGAAGGGTAATGTTACGTTTCTCTTTAAACTGTTTACAGAGGTGTTGATTCAAATTTATGGTAATTTTGGAGGCTGCAGTTTGTGGTGCCATTGAACTGTATTGCACAATAATACAAGGTGTTTTTGATCTTTTGTTCAAGCTATTTATGTGAATAAAGGCAGGCTTAAATGTGTACAAGAGATAGACTGGAGATGACATTTAACAAAGGATGAACCAGGCTTGAACTCTGACATGTTCTGACATGTTTACCCTGCAAGTGCAAAAAGTATTTCCTCCAGTGGATTGTCTTATGTATTCCTTTCAGCAGCTGTAAATCCAGTATTATGACCTTTAAGTAATCTCACAATATTTCTGAAATGTAGAAAGTCATAAGGACAACATAAGCAGAGTGAAGTTTTGGGCGTACCTGCCAACTCTCTCTGCCCCACGGTCAGGATCCGACTTCAAAATGTGGTGGAAAACCTCCGCCCGGTCTCTGGGCGGCGTCTTCCAGGACCGACGAAAATCATCTGCCTACAAGAAAAAACAAGATGCACTGGTCACTAAATGTGTCGATTGACGGACTTGAGTAAACAAAGACAGATGGTCACATAAAGAACTTGCTTTAGAAGGACTCAGAGGGCCAGCGAAGGCTGTGACAGTCATCATGGGATCCATAGGGCTTCTCGTATGCTGGATCAGCGAGAA
Source organism: Serranus cabrilla (assembly GCA_903364295.1). NCBI lineage: Eukaryota > Metazoa > Chordata > Actinopteri > Perciformes > Serranidae > Serranus > Serranus cabrilla. The sequence continues at coordinate 74,424 of CAFUXE010000515.1, forward strand.
ACTTTCTGAGGAGTCCGGTGACCACAGACCACCAATGACTGGCTGAGAGGTGTTGTCGGTTGCCCTCAGCAAAGGGATAAAGCAGCGATCTGTAAGACAGCTTAAAAGTTTAGATAACATGTTCGATGGATATGACTTTTCTTCACAATACTATAGAACAATGACCACATATTTCAACAAGGGTGGTATCAGTGGGACTCAAACTTAACCCTTTGAAAAGGTTACTCCGATATCCTTAGAGGACAAACATGTCTGCATCAAGAAACTGCCATTAGACTATGCATGAATATTATTTTCCACTTTTACCGAGTTAAATATCTTAACCAACTTCAGTCCTGATCATAGCTACCAAAAGTTAATAATTTGTCGGAATTTTAACCCATTTTAAATTGATTTATGGCCCAAACACGTTTTATTTATGGTCAAACATGACAAATGTAGGTTTCAATGGGACATTTTTGTCTTCAAGGATCTAAATTCCTTAAAGGCAAAAGAAACTGTAAGCCAAATACTACCACATGCCAGTGAGCCTCAAGGCTTAAGCTGGTAGTGCACTTAAAAACAAAAACCTAATTTGGTTGATCATTAAAAGTTCATGACAAAAGCCACTCCAAATTCAGTACAGTAGCAGTCTTGCACTGCAATTGTCAGTTCTATTGAACAAAATGCTAAACTAGAGCTGTAAAGTGATTTGCAATATAAATATATAGTTTATTCAGTAGTACCACAGGCAGTCACTGAAGTAACTCAGCACCAACCCAGTGACACCAGCTCATATCACCTCCCCCTGCTAATGACATTTTTAGCCAACATTGCTCACACCATAAGAAACACAATAATAGGATGTAGTTTATCTCTGTGAGAAAATACACAAAATAGTGTTCGCCTGTGTCCTCCAGGAAGCAAAGGAGAATAGGAACAAAAACCTGTCATGTTTTAAGAAATGTTTGTGTCCTTACCCTCCAAATAATCACTAATCTTCTGTTTCACTTCTTGGGTTTTATTTTTTCTGCTACAAATAAGCTGTGGAAAGGAAAACAAGAACAATTAGAAATATTCAGTATGTACAGCTGACCACATACAACTGTTGCTGGATTAGCTAAGGGAAAGAATTTGCTCATGCCGGTCTAATTTTAGCCTTCAATGTGCAGTGAGTGATTGTTGCCAAAAGATTTAAAAAAGCAAGCTGAAAGGTCACGGCTTCAAAACCTGAGTGAGCATAACTGTACCTCCCTCAGCAACTACAGCACCGACAAGATATCAGTGTTCACTAAGCAGTAGCTGCTAGACAGCTCCCATATGTACACATTAATGGATACTTTCTGTGCAATGACCCAAGCAGCGACATTACTCAAACTCAAAGTTAAATATGGGTTAAAAATAAAGATCCTTACATCACAAGGCTTGTGGCCATCCTTATTCTTGCAGTTCTTATCAATGTCAGGATGTGAGCAGAGGACATCAACCACGTCTGGGCATCCAAACTTACAGGCAAAGTGGAGTGGTGTTTCAAAGCCCTGACACACACAAACACAAGTAATATGAACACAGCACATTAACTACTTTCTGAATCTTAATATGGTTGAGCTTGTCAGGTCAAATAACTTACAGCCTTATCTGGAGTGTTGAGGTAAAGATCTACAATGTAGCGGATACGTTTTTGCAGCATAACTTCCTGGTCGTCTGGATACATGAGGCGCATGAACTCTGGGTTTTCCAAGGTGTCCAGCAGCAGCTGAGCGATTCCGGCCTGGTTCTCCTTGGCTGCCACGTGCATTACGTTGTACCGACAGCCCTCCTAACCAGACAAAACAATGGAACAACTGCATGGATCAGGACTTAATCCTCTTTAATCTCCTGTCAACAGGAAAGGATGCTTGATTTCTTCCAGAGGCATCATCTGACCCAACATTTATTTCATTTTTCCATACCAATAGTTGTAGGTCTAAAATTCCAGCTTCAAAAACTGATTTAATACCTTTAATTTACAACAAATAAAAAATATCTTGAATGTATTTTTAAACTGATAGGCAAGAGCCATTCTACACACATATATGCCAGGTCATAGTTTTGCCTTCATCTTGGCAACTGCAAGCTCGACAAGGGCATTAGCTGAAAGGTTGGCAGCGATGTGGAAAAGACGTTTATGTATTAACAAATAACAACGTTCCAAGTATGGCTATGCATCTCTATTAATAGCAGAGAGTTTCCACAGAGTTTGAGAAACCGCAACAGTGCAACAACAAGAAGCTC
>CAFUXE010000515.1:76762-94034 GCA_903364295.1 Serranus cabrilla
AATCTGAGACGCCAAAGAAAGGGGAGATATATATATATATATAAATATATATATATATAAATTTATATTTAAAATAAAATCCAGTATCTTTCCCTCTTTGCATCAACCCATTTCATGAGTACTACTATAATCATCAACGTGTAACGGTTATTCATAATGTATATGAGAAGATGTCTGGCAACATGTTTTAGATTTTAAAAAGTATTTCAAATTCTCTGTATTGACTTGAAAACTTTAATAAAATACAAGTGACCACAAAAATGAGATGCCAAGACATTAACAAAAGAGTAAGTCCTCACCTGCACAATAGTGGGATTATCCCCTGAGCCAATGAGATAGCGTGGGTTACTCCAGACCAGCTCACCGAATGCCACCTCATCACCTTTCTCAACAGCTTTCCTCAGTTTGGCCGTCAGGTCTTGGGTGCGCGGGCTCTTGAAACTGTTGGCCCGCTCCCGGTTGATGGTATCAACCTCCATGTTGTCTGGTGTTGAGAGGGAAAAGAAAGTAAAGAACAGGCCCAGCTGTCAAAAACTGATGGTGTACCCTGCATTTGTTTGTTTGTTTGTTTCATTTTCAAAATTAAGATTTTTTAGCTCAAAGAGGGCATTAATTTGAAGGAAGCAAAAAAGGAGAAAAAGAATCAGTGAAAATGATTACTGATATTGGTAACTGGTCCTACAGAAGTGCAAAAAATGAGACAAAAATTCTAATAAAAAAGGGGGTCTTGCATATGGCAAGGAAGCAATGCTCAATTGGGAAACAGTGCTGGCATTCTCTGTAACCAAAAGGATGAGTGTGCCATACTAAGTCTCACACAGCGAATCTACTTACCTTTACTAATGACCAGACCCGGTTTGACAGGAGATACACAGGGTGCAGATTTGTTGGGAGAGGGGAAATAGTCACAGATCCCCTTTGCAAACTTCTCAGCATCCTCGCGGATGGGAAAGGCTTTGAAGCGGGCTCCCTTCATCATCTTAACAGCTTGAAGGGCATCTTTCTTATCGGTGTATACATGTGCTCTCTCTACAGATACAGATACAAAAAACAAACAAGAATCAGCTTTTTAATCATTTTCAGTTTTGCTGCTTGATCTGATTTTCTTGTTCAATTTATTAGGTGTGTTAATGTGGCTTTCTAATTGGCAGTTGAAGGATTTTTTTTTGCCTTTCTGGCCAGTCAGCCTTTAAAGTCATATGTTGATGAGCACCAACAAGGTGCCACTACTTTTGCAGTTGCAATAAAAGCCTGCTCTGCCAGTCAACATTACCAGCATTGATTTTTGTGGTAGCTCAAGATTAATTTAGATCAATACTCTATGCCAGAGGGTTCAAGCAGTCCGACTGCCTTGTTCCTACTGCCAAAGGAATAACAACAAATGTTTTCATCCACTTAAACAAATGTGGATGTCACACCACAACAACAGCAGCAAGTACTCTAGAACAAACACAGAAACTGGATAAACGTCACAGTAGATATCAAGAATAAACAAACATGAAACATGATAATCTTTTGAGGTGGACTTTAGCAGGTGGACTTTTTTCAGGTCAGTATAACACCAGAACTTAAATCAAAGAAAACAGTGTGATATATAATGACTTTATGTAACACTGAGTCAATGTGAAATATTAAAGAATTGTTACAACTGGTCAAAATTTATTAGGTTTTTTTTCTGTGGAATTTATTTAAAAGTGGATGTTGAGATTTCACTTAATAATGTGGTTTGTTCCTTAACTGTTAGGCCACCAAAACAACCAAAAAAGAAAGAAGAAAATAGAAACAAAATTAAAAGGGACTATGTGTAAAAGTTTTCATATATGAATCACTTTGTATTGCCAATGTGTGAATAGAATGAAATGGAATTTAAAAACTCAGATTTCCCGACTTTCTTGGTTGCCTACAAACAGCTTGTGGCATGTGAAAAATTCTGTTGTTAAGAAAATCCAAAGAATGTTATGTTTATGCACACTGTCCTGCCTCGCTTCAGCTCTGCTACAGCTTTCAGTAGATTTGTAATGGAGTCCACTAATGTCAACAAACAACCGAGGCCAGTCACAACACTGAGTCCAAAACAACGTCCATGGAAGCTATTTACAACCACAATTCCCCAAAAGTTGTGACCGTGTCTAAAACGTAAATGAAACAGAATTAAGGAATTTTCTAATCCTTTGTGACATACATTCAATTGAAAATGGGACAAAGACAATATATTTATCCGATTAAAACCCACCTGCCCACCAGCAGGTAAGGGTAGGGGTTTTTTTTGGTTTAGCCACATGCTAAACAAGTACAATTGTCCCATGTTGTCAGCTATGAAACCAAAACTCAACGTTATTTTAAGTTAAGCTTCTACTTCATGTTCTACATCATGTCAATAACGATGTCAAATAATCACGTATGGAAGTACTTATTTTAACCCAAACTATGATCTTTTTTTCCTTACCACAGTAGTCATGGTGTGTAAACCTCACCAAGTGGTTATCTTTCACAACATTTACCACATTTTTAAAACATTGACAGTTTTGCAAAAACTGTTTTAAGACGTTAATATTCAAACTGATAATCTTTTGTTTTTTAAATATTGACTTTGAATTCTGAATTTGATGTGAGATATGTTACTTTACAACATTTTTTAATTTAAACTGATCAAAACTTGCATACTTTACTCTCTATCTGATAAAATTCAGATTTTGTAAAATGATGCTGGCTTTATATATGAAGTACAGTCATGGTTTAAAGGTATCTGGCTTGGAAACTCTCAATTACGCCATTCTGAAGAACAAATCTGAGGGACACCACACAAGGTAACAAGCTGAGTCTGTCTTACCATTTCTAGCCAAAACATCCTCCCACAGTGGACATACTCCATAATAAAAGGTTGGGGACACTTGTGCCAGCTTTGAAGGGGTTTCCGCTTTGAACTGAGAGTTACTGCCTTGTGCAGAGCTGTTTGAGGCCGTCTTTACTGAGATCTCATCTTCCTCTGGAGGGTTGAGACCCACACCGTAGCCAAAGTCCAGCTCTTCGCTTGCAGCCCCCGGGGGGTTCCTGCTTGTTGCAGCGGTGGTGGGTGCAGCTCCTAAGGTGGCACATGACACAGGTTTGGCATGATCAGCAACAGAGGCCGAACTGCCCGAGACACCTGCCGAAGAGCTGTTGTCTGATTCAGTCGCACTGCTCTCTGGCCCGGCCAGGACTCGGGCTAACTTCCTCTCAAAGGTGGCTCGGGTGGTAGCTGTGATAGGGCCGCACTTGAGGTCTGCTCGGACAAACTCCTCACGCAGTTCATCAGCACTTAGCCCCCTCAGCCTGCTCAGAACCGCCTCCATGCTTCAGCTCCCTACAACAGACCACACTTTAGCAATCATGACAAACAGTAGTTGACAAGTTGAATAAGGACATTGTAGAGAAAAGATACTCGGCCTTGGTCTGCTTTTAGTGTTGCAGACATATATAAATTTGCTAAGTCAGAATTTTCTATTTCTGGAATTATTTCTTCAACACTTGCAAATTCCGATTAAAAATGAAAGTATATAAATATATAATAATTAATAACAATCCCCGCTCCTATTACTTACAAAAAACATACATTCAGAAAAAAAACATCATGTCATGCTTGAATTTAAAGAGTCTGAGCAAATAACTTTTTAGTTAAAGATTATTTAATGTAATGTACACTATAGCTTGGCCATTACTCATAAAATTAATATTAGCACATGAACCAATCTAGCATACTGAAACTGCTCTGCGTGCATATTAATAAATGTCATCCATCTTTTTATACTCCAACAATCTGCCAGACATTGTAAAAATATATACAGACTGGTTTTAACAACCCCTGCCCTTCAGTGTCAAGTACTTCCAGATAGGCTGCACATATCTATTATGCAGTTCACGTGTATGCTTAACAGCTACAGAGTCTTTGAAAAATGTTAAGTCTCTGTAATGCAATTAGACAGGTGTGCTTAAGTTACAGATACCAGTATCATTTAATACAACGCATAAAATCCAATCAAAAGCAGCCACACTATTGTGGAACTAGCGTCTGCTAGCTAGCTTGCTAGCCTACAAGTCCGCTTTAGCAGCCGGGGAGTGTGCCTGCGGAGCTAGCATGAGGGAAACTACTCAGATGAATATCCAGACTGACAGAGTAAAGCACACAATTTAGGGCTGGAATATTAACGATTACAAATGCAAAGAAAACTGGACAGATTATAACAATATTAGTCGGTTCACTCGCATGCTGTCACGCCCAAGTATGTCATTCGAGGTGGGTTTTCTGGCTGTAGCGCAACAAATTTAATACGTCTTCGTGGTGATGGTGCCGATAAAAAAATCAAAGTATACGTGATGACAACTAATAACAAATGTGTCCCTATACTTACCAAGGAACATTTTTATTTAATATACGCGGACCTATGGGAAATCGTTGTTAGTTTTGCACAGATAAACTGTTGGATAGACACAAAGCTGGAGACGGTCTGGAATAGTCTCATTGTTTACAACATGTTCTGCGCATGCTCAGTTTCAAGGGAGGGCGCACGCTGCATTCCAGACCTGTCGGAAAAACTCAAATCCAAAGACCTGAGGGTGGCAGGAGCCGAACATGAAGTGAATTGTCACATTTCTCTCGGAAACATTAAACAGAGATTGATCATCTACAACTGGCATGGGACAATGTACTGACGGACGTTATCGCTGAACTTCCTTCACACTGACATTACGCAAAATAACTTGCTGATCTGACCATCTTATGTCAAACTATTTAACAATAGCATCAAATCCATTTCACAACAAAAGCGGTTCATTCGACAAAGTTGGGGCTCTGGTGTGTGCCATGCAAGACTGAGTTATACAATTCCAAATTCCCTTCTTCCAATAAATCAATTTTAATTACATGCTTGTTCGTGCTTAAAGGCTGTCGCGGGTAAGGAATATCTGGGCCCACCTTTGTCATCCGAAAGCTAACATTACTTAAAATTGTACTTTAAGAACGTGTCTTACATTTACATACTTTCACCAAGGCGTGAATGTAGCATCATGCTCTCCCAAAACAGACGTGACTAATCCAAGGAAACGATAACCTAGCAAACTCGAGTCTATGTTTTTATGGTTAACAACACGTTTGCCTAATTAAATTAAATGTAAGTGACGAATTTTTGGAAATGCAGTGGTGGTATGAACACTATATCAAATCATTTTCGTGTTGACACAATCCCGGGTGTGCAGGCCAACTTGGTCAGGCATGTATGAGGCAAGCCAAAAGCAAGACATTACGATTTTTCAAGGTATTCATACAAAAAACGAAAGGAACTTAGTTTACCACGATAGATAATTGCTCGTTAACGGTGGAAGAAAAGCCAATCAGAGTGACGCTCATTAGCTACACAGCCCGTTGTAGAAAGCTGAGTTTGACAAGCACGCTAGCAGTCATTAGCCACTTAGCAAGACAAGAAGCTAATCACTCCAGCCACCGGTTAGCAATAGCTTCCGTTAATACGTGTAGTAAGAGCACATTATTTGTATTCTTGCCGAATCCATAACTTTACAAATGTAACACAGTTAACTGCAGTGCGTTGCTGGCTGAAAATATAATTTTAATAGTGCCATGCCCACCTCCTCCTCTCTCCCCGGCTACAGTTGCTAGGTGTCTTCTCACCGCGACGGTTTCAAAATGCAGAGAGCGAGGACCTGGTTCCGTCTAACATAATGCCTGAACAGAATTAAGGTTTCGACTGAACTTTGGGCAAACAGTATAACCAATCAACGCACAAACGACAGTGTCGGATGAATAGTGCAATTTTATGATAAATACAATCACATCTCCCAACACAAATGTTAAAATATAGGAATGAATCAATTCCAACCCTTGAAAAAAAAAGCAGATACAGCAAGGTTTATGCATTGAGCTCTGGTGCCTAAGCAAATGTTATTACATACTACCTAACGTTACAGTGAAAGGTAGTTAGGAAGATACAGTCCAAAAGATTTTTTTCAGAACACAGTATATCAATATGTTTTTTGTTATTTTCCTCATTAGGCATTCTCCTCAAAATATGTATTGTCCCTTTGGAAATTCATAAGCATACAATGGTCTTTTTAAAAAAAGAAAAGTTTTTTAATATGTGAATGAGCACCAACACAGCAGCTGCAGCACAGTTGCATGCAGAAAGCTACTGTACTATCCATTTACCCCTCTACACTGAAATTTTACTACAGCTGTACCAGAATTACTATCCGCTTTGACTTATGGTTTGCATTTGATATTTTGTATTTAATCTTTGTTACACTATTAAACAATTAAGATGACTTTACAATCATACAAAAAAGGAAACATATTTATATATTAACCTCTGGAAACAACTTATCCCCACACCCATGAAACAGCCATAAAACAAGTATAACATCTGAATCAGTGATAATCATCTTTTTGTAAATACAATATGTAACAGAAAATGAACAAATCTGATTTCGCCTGTTGTCAGAAGTAGTAACATTTCTGCTACATCTTACAACTTTGTCTCTCCGTCAGTTAGCTTGTGATCATCTAGTGTGCAATGTCAGTTGATGTGACCCACTTTTTTCTTACAATAAACCCTTGTTCAGTAATGATTTGCACACACATACAATAGAACATATTACTTCAGCAGAAATATGCTCACTCAAACCATCGTAGTCCTTTACAGCATATTAAAGATCGCTTAAGGCTTTTTTGCGTACAAATAACTGCAGTCCATGCGTGACATAACACCTCCACATAACTGAGATTAATGTTTTTAGAGTTTAAGAACCCAAGGTGATATGGTATGAAATGTAAGAAACACTGCAATTTAACAAGAGGCAATACAAAAAAAACGAACCACAATTGTGCGACTTCTAACTTCATGTAAGGGAGTCATGACGCTTCATCACCAACTGCTTAGAAACCATGTGGATGTATAACCACGTCAGTTAAATTAAAGATGAGCAACTGCTCTCGTACACAGGCACAAATAAATGGAAGAACAGTTCATAGCCAGTCTGGTGACAGACAAATGGTGTTTCTGTCATTAAAACACTTTCTGAAATTATGGCAGCCACCGTTAAACAGCATTCAAAGCCACTGATTTCATATGACAATGAGGATGATGACTAAATACCTTTAAGTGCGGAAAACTGCAAACTCAACAGGGAAAAACTGGCCAGACAAATTAGTTTAACAGTCCATACTGGACCGTATTTGTACCTATGATAAAACTGATGGGGAATCCTCTTAGAGGGGCTGTCAAATACGCTGTAATTCCTCAACTCTAAATAAATAAATGTGTCAATAGCATAACAAAAATATAAACAACTGTCAAATAAAGAAAAAAAGAATAAAGCTATGGTATATAAAGTATTACTCTGCGAAAGCACTTCTGTGCTGATGGGAGAATGCCAAATGTTGGCAGCAATTGTTAAGAAAAGAGAAAGGGAATAAGGGGCTAAAAAGTGCCTTTGTGGATAAAACTCCACTCTTCCTCTAATGGCCTGAGAAGAGGTCTTCTGTTATGATTGCTGCTGTTCTGCATCTTTGTTATTTTCCACCACCATGTTGTTTAGCGGCTTTGATGAGTTGGAGATCTGGTTTTCAAACCCCACTTGAGCCAGTCCCTCCTCTGTGTTTGTCCATGAGCTCATTGACTCATGTACTGTTACTGTGTGTTCCTCCATCTGCTTTTGGAGGCTGTCCATCTCCTCCCTGAGAAAAAAAAACATTACATGTATTCTGGCATTTGGACAGCTGCTCAGCACTACACAACTCCATGTTTGATAATGTTAACCAAGTAAGTTTGTTAGAACAAGAGGCTTACTTGAGCTGCCGTAGACAGTTGTGCAGGTTGTTGAGAGGCTCTTTGTTGACAGAAGTTGATGGTTTCAGCAACTCGTCCAACAGGGAGGCAGGCACTGGGCAGTCTGGAATCTTAACTGGTGTAACTGGGTTGGATGGGTTCCCTTCGTTCTTCAGCTCCATGCGCTGCTGCTCCAACAAAAACATAATTGCAGGGATGTATTCACTCAGTTATTTAGCAGGAATTTCTTAGCCAGTACTCAATACTTTCCTAGTAGAATAGTAAAAACAGTGTCATGCTAATTATCAAATAGTGACTTAAAGGTAAAATGTGGAATTTTCAGAAATTCCTGGTTATTAGCATCAGTGGCACAGTTGTTGGGCGCATATAAAAACTCCTTCAATATGACATCCTTGGTATCTGCAAAACAGTTATTTTTATATAGACAAGAAGACACGTGATTGACTGGCATTATGTTGATATCTTATTATACTAAATTGATATTAATTTGCTAATTAATTTATCAGCCAACATTACAAAGCAACCATGCCAGATTTATGTCAAGTAGATAAGTTACAGTTAGCTGTAAATTCATCCTCATAGTACCGTTATTACTAAAGACCAACCAGTATATGAGTAGGCCAAGATTAAAACCCAATATGATGAGGCAAATTCAAATACCATTTAACTTAAGTGGCTGTAAATCTAGTAAATAAACACTAAAACATTCACATTGAAAAATAGTGTTCCTTACCTTCCTTAGACGACTCTGTTTGAGGTCCTGTTTGAGTTGCTGGTTCTGCAGCAGGACAGTTTTCATGCTGTTCCTCAGCTCACCCACTTTGGCCTGCAGCATAAACTTGTCCTTCCTGGTACCACTCAGTTCATCCTGCACCGACTCCAACTCCACCTTGATGTTCTGTGAAAGACAGTAATCTATATTAGTTTTAAACATTGTAAAACACAAAAAAGGGCAGAGCGGAAAATAACCACAGCGCTCAGTTCACCCTTCGTCTCCACTTGGAGACTTACTGTTCACCTTAGTAAAAGTTATTTGATGCATTAGTAAATACAATAAGATTGTATTTCTTTTTAGCACTTAATTAATTTTCAAACTCCTTTCAAGTGAAAACTTGCCTGCAGAGCTCTCTGTAGGTTGTCCAGCTCCCTGTGCTGACACTGCTCCATCATCTCCAGCTGCTGCTTCTGAGCCTCAATCTCCCTCTGCCTCTGCTCCACCTCCCACTTCAGGTCCTCAACCTGAACAAGTCAATGTTAGACATCAGGGTCACTGAGAGTTGTTCTTCAGTAACAACAAGTGATGGATCAAACTAAAGAACTGGGACCATAAAACCGGATACCCAAGAAAATGATGAAAGAGCACATGGTCAAAATCAGGCTAAATAATATCAATCATAAAATAATCAATCAAATCAAACAAACTGCATTGTGTCTATTATATCAGAGGTAGATGACCATGGGAACTCTTTCTCCAGGTATTTAAACAAAAGTCATCATCAGCTAAACATTTTAGGTCAGTCTCTCTAACCTCTTGGTTAGTGAGGGGCTGCTTGGCCAGTTCCTCGTCCAGCTGTTTCTGCAGTATCTGCAGCTGTAAATGGGCCTCAGCCAGCTCCTCTTGGAACCTTGAAACCTCCTGAGCGTGCTGCTCATCCTGAGCCCTGCAGAGAATGGCATGTTCATTGCAAAAGATATACTACAGATTTTTGTAACTCAACATTATAGATTTATTTTTGAAAGTAATTTTTCAAAAGTCACAGACAAATGCACATACTGCAGTTTATGGGATTCACTCTGCAGAGCTTTGACCAGGTCCTCTTTGGCCTGCAGGTCCTTCTTGATCTCTGACAGCTCCAGCATGGCTGCCCTGTAGTGCCGTCTATTGTGGGCTGCTTCAGCCTTTGCTGCTGCCACCTAAAGGACACACTGTATCAGTACAACCGAAAAGTTCCTAGGAGAGCTTAATGCTCCAGATCAGAGGCAGGTAACAAAAGATGAAAGGTACTGAACTGACTGTAGATACATGTAATTCTGTTTTCTAACTTTCACATTCCTAGGAGGCTTTTTGTTGCGCCTTATGCCAGATAAATTACCTCAAATATATTAAAATGACACTCTTTGGAATAATTGTAAGGCAAAAATGAAAATGGTGTTTGAATTGCAACTCAAAAGAAGGCGGACATAATGCAGAGCTCCTACCTGTTCTTTCAGGTCATTGACTTTGGTTTTCTCTTTTTCCAAGGCAAGCTGTAGAGTTTGTACCACCTGCTTCATTTGCTGGTCCTCCTCCTCTTTACGCTTCAGAACAGCTTGAACCTGTGAACAGTATGAATGTCAAAAATAGTGCATGATATTACAATCAAATTATTCTATTTTGACAAACAGGTGACACTTAACAACACATGAATCATCAGCAATATATCAACATTATATGATGGAAACTAATTTTTCACCTGTAAGTTTAGCTGGACAAGATCTGCCTCTCTCTTAGCTAAGGCAGACTCCAGAATGTTGGAATGCTCCCGCAGTGTATTGTGGGACTGTGCCAATCCAGCCAGTTTCCCTTTTTCATGTTCTAGCTCAAGTGCCAGCTTCTTGTTGGCATCCTCTAACTTTCGAATTCGCTTTTTGAAGCATCGGGACTCTTGAAGCTGTGAAATTAATTCATTTCATTAATACAAAATAACAAATGTGAATTAAGTGATAACAGTCGTGTAAAAATACTTTCCCATTAGAGATAGAGAACTGTCCTGTTCAAACTGAACATATTAACACAAGCAGATTTTTTTTCATTGTTCACCTCATCCTCGAGCTCCAGGACCTTCTCCTGGTACTCCTCCAGCTCTGTGGAGGTGAGGGTGATCACTTCCTGCAGCTCCTTTTCAAGCATCATCTTGCTGTTGCTGACGGCCTTCAGCTCAGCCTGCAGAACCTTGATCTTCTCCTAGATGATAAATTAAAACACTGCATTTCAATACACTCAGCAGTTGCAGTTATCCAGTATTATTCACAATGAAATGACAACCATCTTTACAATAAAGAAATGTGAGTCAGGAGAGAGACATAATATTGATGTTTTAAAAATTGCTTCTGTGAACAAAAGCAAAATAAACATGGCATTTAACTGTAAAAATATTCCTCATTTGGGCCTTGGTAATTACATCACAGCAAGCTATCTCCAAAAAAGTTTTTTTAAACTTAACTTCCCATTATTTCTAATGGCCAGCTGGGGTCAAGTCCACTGGTTACTAAAATAAGTCTTATTTTATTAAAGTCTATGAGAAAATGACTTTTCACTTTTTCAAATAAATATGTCTCAATCGCTTCTTTTAGGTGTTCTTCAATACAGCATGGTGTTCACTTTGTACACTATGGTCCCATATAGACTAATGAACACAATAACAGAGGTTTGCTTTAGACTGTGTATACCTTGTTATTGACAAATCACTACCCTGTGTACATATAAAAAGCCTTGAACTTGACTTTAGGTATTTTCATTGTTTTCGAATAAGAACCCTTTCACAGTGTGTTTTCAGTTTTCAAAAAGTTAATTCCAACATTGTCGTACAAAAATAAACTTAACTGTTCATTTTACGTATATTAAGTTTTAAGCCTGTTTATCTCCAGCACAAATTAGCATCAAAATAATATCACAGTAACACGAGGGAGCACTAGCATTAACTCAAAACTAGCATCCTTCTCCCCCATCTCCACCCTCTCGTCCAAATACGGTCACCTCTGACTGCAGCTCAGGCAGCTCCAAACATGAAGATGAAGGCCAAAATGCCAAACTCAAGGCTTCCAAACAGTAGTCCAAAAACCAATGGCTGTCAGACATCCTCTTCTTTTAAAAAGTCTATGATTTAGCTCAACAGTGGCAAAACTAACATCTTTTGATATTGTTCAGTACAAGAAAAACAGGTGCTTAGAAAGAGTCACACAGATACAGTAACCTATTTTCAAGTGCCAACAGCTGTAAATGGATGAGAGCCCACGCACTGTAGAATGATCTGCTGACACTTTTCAAACAGCGATAGCTCTGACTTTACAAGCACTGTAAAGGTCTTGCAGGTTCATAAAGTACCTGTAAGACCTGGCTGTTTCCTCCGTCCGACACCTGGGCCTTAAGTTTGACCAGCTCTGCCTCGGCCGTCTCCTTGTCAGTTAGAGCCTCTTGAAGCCTCCTACTCAGGATGCCCACAGCATTTTCATAGGCCTTGTGTTTGGCCTTCACCTCCTTCTGAGCACTGGTCAAATCTGTCCCAAGCCGCTTCATGCGCACCTTCTGCTCTGAGATGGCCCTATTAGATGCAGATAACAAATTAAGTTAATTAAGTAAAAAAAAAAATGTCCATGGGGAGGTCTGGTGGTTCTGACAGCAGACCATACATACTGTACATACGAACACAAAACCACATTTAATTTACAAATAAAACTGACACATAGAGCGTAACAGTGTGGATGGACCTTCTTTTCAAACCACGTGTAGTGACTCATATGTCTATGTGGAGATCAGGAATTATATAAGCAAAGCCCTTTATTTATATTTATAAATAGCGCTTGATAACAGAGATGTGCACCATGGTCCAAGTCATTACTGTGGGAGATGACTCACTTTTTGGCTTCTCCCTCCATCTGCTCCACCTGTTTCCTTAGGCCTTCGTTCTCTTCTGTCACTGCTGCTAGCTGGCTCTGATCAAACTGTAAAGACTGGTGTGGGAGAAAAACAGAACACTTAACAATACAACAGGATTCACACAGTAAGTGCTGACAAACTGTTTACTTACACTTGCTTATGCTACATCCAGAACATCAACATTAACATTACTATACTGTTAAAGAATTTAATGAAGTTAACTTGATAAAGAAATATGAACCATATTAAAATATTTATAATTACCTGGATCTGGTTTTCTAGCTGGTCCCTTTCTTTCTGAATAGCTTGCAGATGGGCCTCCATGTTGTTCATCTGCTCCTGGACTCTCACCACCTCCTTCTGCAGCCGGGCCTGCTCCAGCTCTGCCTTCTGCTTCTCCCCCTGAACACCCAGCACCTCCTGCTTCAGGTCCTTCACCTCCGCCAGCAGGCGCTTTTTGGTGGATTTGAGCTCACTGATCAACTGTTCTTTGGAGCTGGCGTCCCGACGGTAGGCTTCCACCATCACCTGTTAAGTCAACAATCATGTGTCTCATTAACGAGGTGAGCATTCTCTTCTTTCCTGCTCATATTTGTCTTGGCTGTCAAAATAGTTTCACCAACATACTGAAAATGCATTGGAAAAGAGAAGATTGCAAAAGGATTTCCATCCCACACTGCATCATCCCCAAGGCTTGAGTGAGGTACATTTCACATGGTTATGGCAAACTGAAAAAATGAAGTCTGTATACACAGAATTCTACAGATGTGGACGCCCATTTCCACAGGTAAAAGGACTAAAAAAAGATCCTGCAGGTCATTATGACAAACTTTCTAAAAAATAATGACTAAGAAGCTCAAAATAATAAGAAATGCTCACATAATACACAAACTCTGATAACACTTCTCATTATTTTTGAGATACTAAGGCATTATTTTTGTGATACTAAGTAACTATTTTGAGCTTTCACATGCTATTGATGATTACATGATTACATGTAATGACACCAAGTCATTACCTTGAGATAGCTTATGTTGCAATATTAAGTCATTATTTTTGAGAAACGAAGACATTATTTAAATAAAGTTTATGATTATAAAGATGTTTTTATTACATTGTTGAAAATGGGCTTCCATAGTGACGGCTAAATTATTTCTGGCTGAATAACTTTGTCATGAGTCACACTAGCATGAACACATATTATATTAAAGACAGTGGGACATTTTACAAAACATAACAGGAAACCACCAAGAAGAAAATGTGGTCCAGGTTGCTTTTGTTAATGCAGAGCTTACAAATATATTAAAATTATTTTATGATTTCACTTTACTCATCTGATGTAGGTACAGCTGTACAGGTGTGCCATGTGCAGCTGTACTATGTAGGAACAAAGATATATCAAATGATTTAAAAAGAAAAAAAAGTTAACTTGTCAATGCAGAGAAGTAAGAAAAGAGCAACATTTGAAACAGCAGAGCAGCTGTCAGTCCTACGCCTCTTGTGGATCATTGTTCCTTTAAAAATGTTTGTTTGAGCTCAAGTTGACTAGATCCAATTATCTAACGTTTCTACGAACCAAAAATGGACATAGTAAAAGCATCATCTTATTTGTTTCCCATTATCCTGTACACCTTTAACAATTAGTTTATCAGACATGTTACAGTTCCTCACACATCACTGACTTCTTATTCATGAAGTTTCTTCAGATGCAATGAAGAGACATGTTGGCTTGTTGATGATGCAGCCAGATTTTTCTTCTTTTATTCTAACTACCCGAGGTACAATGGTTTGCTTTTCATAGATTTCTGAAAGCAGTCCCAGTACATTTTGATGGACCAAGGCGGATGTTAATGCATGAGTCTGAAAGTTCTAAAAACCTCAAGTCTTGGAAAGAACCCAATACAATTCACATTTCTGTCAATCTGTCAATAAACTCCACCCTCTTTATGACAGCCTGTCGATGCAAAATAAGCAGCCACCACCACCGCTCAATCCACTGAGGCGTGTCAACCGGCACTCTGACAGAGATGACAGCCATCTGGCGCTACAATACATCCTCCCACGACAGCATCAGCATCAGCATCAGTCTTAGCCAGCTGGGAGATTTTAGAAATAAAAAAATAATCTACTCTGGCTTCGATAAACTTTACCCAGCAAGAGAGAGCTGTACATGATTAAATGTACTGTAAGAGCAAGGGAAATGACCTACCTTTTGTTGCTGGAACTGATCCTTCAGTTTCTGGGCTTGTTTCTTCAGGGAACTATTTTCTTGTTGAAGAGTTTCAATCTATAACAAGGCAAAGAGGATCTACATCATGGTGGAATAAAAGGATTCTGAAAAATACAAGGTCATGTCTAACCACGTCATTAGCAGCTCAGCAATTTCTACAATGCCTTATGCCAAAAGAATTGCTGCTCACTATGGCTGAGAAAATATTTCACCACAACATAAGTAAATTAATGCGTCATTACACATGTAGAATAGAATATAATGATGTCCAAAGGGGAATGTCAATATTTGCAGGCACTGGTGAGTCACTGGTAACAGTTTAAACACCTGTGGTTATTTTTTCACGCCATTACCTTAAGTTTCATTGGTTGTTTATACAATCATACCTGGTTGGCTTTGACCTGGACTTCCTGTCTGAGCTGGTCCAAGACATCTGAAGCCACCAAGACATCCTCTCCGAGCCGCTCAGCGCCCTCATCAAGTTGGCTTTTGTCGGCCCTGGCTGCCTGCAGTGCTACCTCCAGGACAATCTTCTCGTTCTGGAGGTACTGGATGTTGTCGTCCTTGGCGCTGCTCTCTGTCTGCAGCTCTGCCAGCTGGGCCTCCAGCTCCAGGTAGCGGGCTTCAAGCTGGTTGATGGACTGCTCTTTGGTGTGCAGGTTCTCCTGAGTGGTTGTCAGCTGGCGCATCAGCTCCAGATGCTCTTTCTCGAGTGACTTCAGCTGAACGTCCTTCTGGGAAAGGATCAACTTGGCCTATAAATAGTAAGAGTTTGAAAAGCAGTTTAGGGCAGAATACAATACACATCTTTATACCTTTTTTACATTTTATACATACAAGGTGGAAAACAAATGACTCGACTACCTGCTCTAGTTCCCTTTCCAGGGTGCTGGCTGTGTTGGCCAGTTTAGTTAAGCGTTCTCGCTCATCCTCAAACTCCTCCAGTTTGTGCTGCAGATCATCTTCGACCATGGTCTTTGCATCCTGGATCTGCTTATAGGCAGCTTCCTGGGTCAGCATGTCAGCCTAAGTCACAAACAGTAAAAGGTTTTACCCAATATGCATGGTTGATTAAAAAACAACAACAGCAATATTATAACATTTGTGTCCCGCTAAATTAGAAGAGGCCTGCTTTTATCTGAAAACAGAATAATAACCTCCAGGTATGGGTTGTTTCCTAATTGGACATACAGACTTTACAAAGCTGATAATGGCATATTCAGGAAGGGATGTTGGAAAGTATACCTCAATGCTCTGCAGCTGAACAGCAATACGTTCTTTATCTTTGATGGAGCGGTGTTGGGTTTCAGTGAGCTGGTGGGACAGAGTCACATTCTCCAGCTTCAGATGTTCCAGAGTACCAATCTGAGTCATCTGTCCAGCCTGGGAGAGATAAAAACAAGGTGTCATGTCATCTCATCTGAAAAATGCCAAGCCTTCATGAAAAAAACCCAACTGCAACAGCATTACTTTACCTGCATGTTGGCCATTTCGCTCTGCAGCCGTACTCTTGCCTCCTGGGCCAGTGCTAGCTGCTGCTGGTACCACTGTCTGAGCTGTTGAAGTGAGTCGATTTCAGCCTGGGAGGTCTTCATTCGGCTCTGCAGGGTGCTCCGCTCCAGCTGGACCTGTTGAAGCTGGCTCTGAAGACCACCCACCTGCTGACGTAACTCCTGGACTGCAAATGTCCAAGACCAAAACATTTCGTTTAATCACAAATGTGGATATGCAAACCAGAATAACAACAAACAAAATACTTTTAGAGATGTTGACTATTTAATGTTATGCTCAGATTTCTAGATCTCCGTTACTCACCTGTATTGTCTCTCGCCGTTACGGTGTTCTGCATCTCCTCCACCTTCCCCATCAGCCTGTTGTACTGGTCTTCAGCCACCTTCAGGTCATTGCTTAGAGAAGTCAGGCTGGCATTCTTGCTTTCCAGACTTCCCTGAAGCTCCACCATGGCCTTCTCAAGCTGGCTGCAGTTTTGCCGCAGAGTTCCAACCTCTGTTTTTAGGGAGGTCTGCCTCTCCTGGCTGACTTGAGCCTCCTCCTTCTTAGCCTGCAGCTGAGCATTCACTGTAGCGAGCTGGGCCTGAAGCTCTGTCTTCTCTTTGAGAGCCTGGAGGAAAGGACAGTGAAGTCAGAGTTTACGCCCAGTTATTCTTGGTTTCCAGTATAGTGTCATCTGCACAGCAAATTAACAGCCTTCAAAGAAGCAGTGTATAAAGGGAGTATATGTTTTCATTTGTGCATAATCACCTAAGACTAGAATAACTGTGTTTTTGTTAGACTAGAAATACCTCTTCATATCTACGTGGAGCCTGCCATGTAGCACTGCAGTCATGCAAACACAGCTACTACTGTTAGAATACTAAATCATAAGTCATTTTATCTCAAATCTTAAAGTACAGAAATGGATGTTATATTACCTGATTTGCCTCTGATGACAAAGACTCCAGCTGACCCTCCAGTCTCATTTTCTCTTTCAACACCTGCAGCATTTCATCATGCCCCATCACTGAACTCTCCAAAGACACACTGAAACAAATGAATCCAAACAGCTTTAAA
>CAFUXE010000515.1:94047-115203 GCA_903364295.1 Serranus cabrilla
AAAAAAAAAAAAAAAAAAAAAAAAAAAGCTTTCAAATAATTAAGTTATTACATCAGAGAAAATTCTAACAGCTGAAATTATTATTGCTTCATTAGTCGTTTTATTTACAAAAAGCAAACAAAATGGCCAAACATATAGTAATGTCAATGTGAGGAGCTTCAGTTTTTTACTAGCATGATCTCAATGTAATACTGGTTAAACTGTGGCTGTAAACACAATGTTAAAGTCTAGAATTGTTGACTGTAGCCGTATTTGCAATATGCAGTCCTATCTGATGTTGCCAAATACCTGCTGGAGAAACTGTCCCTGCGGCTGCGAGGCTCCGCTGTCCCTTCTCTCTCCTGCTCCAGCTCCAGCAGGTGCTGCTCTTCACTGGCCGCCTGCAGCACCTCCTGCAGGGATGGGAACTGACCCATGGCCTCAGGGGCAATCTCCCTTCCCTCCACCGTGTAGGGTCCCCGCTGCCTTTCTACTGCTGCGGAGAGCAACCCATATGTCCCCCTGGTAGACACGCTGCTGTAAGACGAGCTGTCACTATCGTTGCCGTCGTTCCCCTGCCTTATTCCTGATTCGCTGCCATCAATTTCTGAGACATTGTCCACAATCTGGAGCAAAGCACCAGGCTGCGCCTCTGTCTCACAGGTGCTGCTCTCTGACATCACACTGATCTCTGACAAAGTGGACACTGAGCTAATAGTGGACTGGAGGGAGCTCATGGTGTTGTCTGCTGTTCCTCCACCTCCACCTCCTCCCCCGCCTCCGCCTCCACCTGCACCATCATTCTCAGGAGACTTGTAGTCAGCTAAGGAGTGGATCTTGCTTGGTCGCGGTGATCTGGACTTTCTCTCCTTTGAAGGGGGAATTCCCAGGCTTCCCAGTTTGGGACCACGGGGGACACTGGTCCTCAGGAAGGAATACTCCTTGGTCATGGCAACGGTGTTGGCCCTGGGCAGCGCCTCAGGATGCAGCATGAGCTCAGGATCCAAGGTGCTGAATGGCCTGATCTTGGGTGTGGAGCGGTGAGACTATTAACAGAAAGAAATAAAACCATCATAGTACTTCCATTGCTCAGCTTGAATCACACAGTTTAATAGGGGTGGGGAAAAAATCGATTCATGTACAAATCAAGATTTTTTATGGTGTGATTTTAAGAATCGATTTTTCTCTCTGGAACAGATTATTTTACATCATATCTGTGTCCAGAAAAACTTATCTGTAAACTTTAAAAAATGCTGTACATGTTATGTACCTCTTTTTGTCTCAGTTGTAATAAATGTCAGCTGCTGAACTGACTGACTGACTGTTTACGGCAGGCATCACCAAATGGTGGACCTCGGTCCGGACCCGGAGTGATGGTGGTTCTGTTCGGACCCGTGACCAATCTCTGAGCATTCTTTCCGAAGGTTGATGCTGAAAACCGTTGTTTTAAAGATGAATGGACGGATGAAAAGTGGCATTAATTAACTAAATAATGAACTTTAAGCCCGGTATGACAGATCTACCGACTCATCGGGCCTTTTCATTTATTGTTTTCTGAAGATGTTGACTTTTATATTTGAAGTGTAAGCCTTCAATTCTTCAGGCTGGGACCTCTTTAATTTAAGAGAAAACAAGATTATTCAGCTCTGTTTGCACTTTTTTACTGATTTTATTCTGAGGTTTCTTTAATCTGAAATAAAGGCCTTAAATGTATTTGCCTGGGCCTGCTTCCTTTATGTATGGTATGGTCAGCTGTGCACCCTGTTAAACATTTCCTGCATTAACAATTGACAATATTGTTGAAACCATATGAAAATGTGTACATAGGGGCTAAAAGACACTCGCAGCTAGCTGGACTTCAGTCCAGACCTTTCCCTTGAGGACATTTTAATGACTGGACCTCAGTGACTTTTACTTGAATACCCCTGGTTTATGGCAACAACATTCATGGTTTATAATCTCTAGAAGTGTATGATTCAACTTGTTTGTTGTTTAAGAATGAAAGAATATTGCAATTATTGATTATATCGAATCGCAATACTTGTAGAATCACAATTGTCAAGAATCGTGATACAACCGAATCGTGACCAAAGCATATCGTCCCACCCCTACAGTTTAACATATTAAGTTAGGTATTGCAATGACAGAAACTATAAAGAACAAAAAAACAGCCAATTCTTCAACAATGCTGAACATTTCTTTAAGTTCCTTTCCCTTTATAGTTGTTAAGCAGACAATCTTAGCAGAGAATATACAGCATCAAAAATGGATAGTTGTGTAACGGTAGAATTTTACATTAAGATAATGCACAAGCTGCCAAAACTGGTTCTGGAAACATGGGGAGCTTGTGGGTAAACAGAACAAGAGCTAATGCTGTCCATAACCTGACAGCTACTCCATTCACTCACCCTCTCCTTGTGTCTCTGCACTCTGTACTGTTTGAGTTGCTCCTCCAGACGTCTGCGGGCCTCCAGGCGAATCTTCTCCTCATTCTCCATCTCCATTGACGGCTTCTGGTTGGCTAAAGGAGAAGTATGTTAGATCAAAAAGAGTAATGTTCCATATCATCACATACTGCACAACTACACTACAGCTCTATTTACAGAGAACTGCATTCATATGGCTGGAAAAGTCGAATCTGAGCGATGAGCTGTATGTTGCATTACTAATTCAGTGTAGTGAGTGAAGCCGCCTGTTATCACGTAGCAAACAAATGATTCAAATTTCAGTGTCCTATGTTAATCACTGGGCAGGAAACATGGTTTTTGTAGCAACAGTGACGGGTAAGTCACAAAGTGTACTGCTATATCCTGCATTTCATATAAAAGCAACTGCAGATTTTTAGGGCAGGCAGAGTAAGTCATTACACTATACATTCCACCCATATATCTAAAGGATGCCCCATGCTGTATCACTGTGTCCATTAGCTTGTTTTGTGATGTGCTAATGAAAAACTAACTCAGTCTGCAGCAGCTATGCTGTATTGCCAATGTAATAATGAGTGAAATGAAGACTTGTATAAATGCATTAAACAGATGTACAGTGGATCAGTCATGTTCTTGTGCCATTCAAAGAGATGTTATAGTTTTCTTTGTGTGCTGCTACATATATTCTGTGTAGGAGTTAGAATGTGAAGCCAAACAAAATCACCACAGTTTGTGCCAAGCCTGAAATATTGTATTTCAGAATTGTGAACAAGGCAACTGTGCCTGGCTTTAAAATACCACCAAAAACATAACATTGAGGGATTAGTTCCAAAACGCAGCCATTAGTCCAAACAGTAATCGAAAGAAAGCACCAACACCAAATTCTAATCAAGCAATCAAATGTCTATGTGAGATGCAGAAAGGGGGTGAACTATAACAATGAAAACAAAGTCCTACTGATCCTTCTGTTCAGATAAAACACAGACAAGGGAGTTAAAACGGATGTGTACATGAGCCAAAAAAGCAAAACATCCCACAGCAAAATGAGGTTAAAATACACGGGGGAATATAGGGGGCATTCACTCCACAAGTTTATGCTTACACAATTCAGTCTCCTGCATAGGCATACTGAGTCTGAGCGACTGCAATGAATCACCCTTGTGAACCGTGAGCTCAGCACTAGCTTCCTCAGACTTCTCTAGCATCATGGTTGGAAAAGCAGCCAAACCTGGGGAGGACTCTTGGGTCTGGGAGTTGACAGGAGAGCTGGTGCTCTGGGGAGGGGCTGTCGGAGGCAGGGACCCATTTATATGGGTGTTTCCTGCAGCACTAAAGTCCTCTGCCAGGCCGTTTCCATTTGGCATCGCATCTGAACTGACAGGGCCTGAAAGAGAAGGGGAGAGAGAAGCCCCGAGGAGTGTGACAATTAGTCATGATAAGTTCTTGTGAACTAGACTGCAAAGTGCAACTCATTCCACTTGGCAAACTGGCTGAGCAACTCTGTCAAACTACAAAGGCTTAAGTGAAAAAGGTGGCTGGAAACAATCATGCAGCATGTGGCTACTGATGCATCCCTTTAGCGACAACTTCTCCTCTCTCAAGGAGCACAAGAGCTCATCATGCAGGACAAATAGATTTAACGGCCCCGAAAGCATATTTTCTCATTCAGCTTAAAACTATAAAAGATAAGGTCAAACAAGAACACGTTATTTTCTGAAGAACAGACTTTCTGTCTGTGCTATCTGGTCTATACTCACTGGTTTGAAATGAAAAGAGCTTAGCAGGAAAAAAAGGGGTGTCAAATATGCATGTACCAATCATAATTAAGCGTTTAGCAACAGTTTGATCAAAATCTGATGACAGCCATTTGCTTATGTTGCCAGGCCACAGTGAAACCAATCTGATAAAACCACACCCATGCAGTCCAGATATTTCTTTCTGCTGCATTCATTTTTTAACCTTTTTTTTTTTTAAGTCTCTACCCTCTCCCCATCAGTTCACAAGTATTTAGGATTCAAAATTGTATTCTCTGTAGTCTTCATATTATTTGTTTTCCTAAACCTTTACCACTCTTAACTAAAAGCATAGAAGACCCCTGAAGCTGACTAATTAGAATTCAGTTCAGCTATTTAACACATCAGTTCAAAAAGCCATGTAACATGGAGCAGCAGAAGGCCTCAGGGTTGTAGTAGCCACCAAAACAGGTCATGCATGGCAGGACACAAGTGTTACCAGTAATGTGCCTGGAGGGGAAAAAAGTTTGCAATTCAGAGAGTTGAAAACGAGCCTACTGCTGCATAAAAACAGTCATACCAGTTGGAATATATTAGAAATAGGCAAAAAAGAAATGATGACTAGTTTATTTAAATCCTTGTTATTTTGCTTGGAATGACAAATAGGACAAGCTGCTACAGACGCTATGTACTGTGACATAATTTCCATGATTGCAGGCTTTATATAAACAAATGGGACATAAAACCTGTTTTTTGCATAGGAGTCATGGCATATTTAGATGGACTTTGTCTTTAAAGATAATGATTAGTTTAGTTTGTTTTCTCTGCTTTACAAAGTTATAGCTTCCACCTTTGATTCATGATGCCACCTGGCAGCTGGGAGTGGGGGTGATATTAACAGATAGTTTCAGAATATATACAATGAAATCTAATCATATCCCATCGAGACAGCACTGGTACTCACCATTATGAATATCCCCTTTTGTGTTTTCAGTGTTGTCCAGCCCTTGTTGCTTCAATAGTGTGTCACCATCCACTTTGGATTTTATGACATGGTCTTCTTGAAAAGCATTGCCATCCATTTGAGCTGCGTCTGATTGGATAGTATCCATCTCCACCAAGAAGCTGAACAGTCGCAATACTGCTGGTGTCCCTTTGGAAAGAAATTTTCATAAAACCATCTTCTTAGGAGGTAGGGCCAGCTGGGAGCATGTCAGTGTCCAGGAACACAGACAGCACTAAAGAGAGAAAACATTTAGTTAACATCTGGCTTATAATTTGAAGCCAATATACATCACAGAAGAAGTTGTAGTTCCTCAGAGGTGTTCTGTTTTAAGCACTAATGATGTTATGTAACAACTCAGCCTGCTTTAATTTAAACATAGCTAGAGTCAATGGCTAATAGGCTGGCTTTGTAGTTAAGTGGATTGTGTCGCGTTAAATATAGATTAACTAGCAACTAACATTAAATTCCTTCACTTTGACAATGAAACAGATGCAACAAACTCCGTTGACAAATATGAATGATCAAAACAGACAGTTGACTGACTTTTATTTTATAAGTAATGGCTCAGTTAGCGCAGACGTTATTAAATCTCTGCAGGAATCAGAATCAGACATGTAAGCCTTATCGAAAAGCAAATAGGTGTTAAATCCAAGACTTTTAACTGTCATACATCAGCTCATTTTAGTCAAGAATTTGGGGAAATATCCAATTTATTTTTTTGCGTCGAATTTGCAAAAACAATTCAGAACAATACGAGCAATGTTTACAAAATGTGTACATTTGTCGACATGCAAGGCCCGGGGTTGCATTAATGGAGTATGGCATTAGGTTACCTCTTTATTAACAGCGTAAATGTATACAGCAACTGACGGGTTAAGGTGCGGTGACAGCGTTATTATTCCAAACACCCGCATCTTGAAAGTATATAATCACCGTATGCTACTGCATTTAATGATAACCTCTGACTCCAAGGCGGTGTTGCTAAGTTAGCTCACTGACAGTAGTTAGCAGAGTTACATAGCTAGCCTCTGTTCAGCACGGTTTAATACTGACTTGCTGAAGTCACCAGTTCAGAAGGCATACGAATGAGACAGTCAATGATAAACGTACACGCAACGGCTGTTATATTGTCCTTTTGGGTTGACTGGATTTAGTAAAACTCTACCGGCGACTAATGATAAGGACGACAGACTTAACGCGAGACAGCTAGCGAGACAGCTAGCTAGCTGTATGTGTTTACGACGGAACCTGTCAAGCTAAATTTGCTAACTCGATAGCTAGAATCGCCAGCGCAGAGAAGTGGTTTCTCAAGTCTTTTATATAAATCAACGAAATACTTTCTATCGCCTAAGTATATTACAAAACGTCATGTGTAAATTTTAAAATGACAATTTCGGCAAATGTAACAAAAGATAACAAATGCTCACCCTTTCGCGAGCTTCGCCTTTTACTACGTGGCTGTTTGGTTTCCGTCCCTTATCTGTCCGACTGGAAACAGAGGGCGCATACACATCTGGAAAAAAAACAAAAAAGGCTTGTCAGACAACGGCGTGTCTGCTCACAACGTTTGGATTTTGAATAGAAAAAATAGAGATAATTTTATTGCACATGCATATGATAATAGCACATTTATTACACGATATATAATATGGAAGGGGCAACACCACTCAATCTGTCGGATGTGGTACAGTGCTTTCTCTTGTGGTCAGAGAGCTGCGCCCTACTTTTCAGCAGTGGCATCCTGCAGCTGCGGGTGCCACCAGAAGTGCCAATGCCAGTTTATGAGCTTGCCATACGATGCACAGATACAAGGACTACATTAATACGCGCATCATTACATAATGCAGTGGCTTAATGTAATGAGATTATAAAGGATTTAACAGATAGGGTTTGAGTTAAGATGACATATTTGCATTGGCCTTTTTATTTGAAATTGCCTATTACTGCCATAAGCACCATTTGTTGAGTTGTATAGTCCTATGTAGCTACTCTAGACTATCATCATTACTTCCCTGGTTGGCTGTGTGTGCAATTATCGTTCTACAAGTGCAACCACCAGTAAAATCATAGTATTTTTTTTAATAATTATAATAATACAATAAAATGACAACATATTTCTGGTTTGAATTATTTTTTTTATTCATCTTTTGTATTTAGGCTAATAATAACCGACCGTCATCTGTGAAACATAAAGGCTGGGTGGATGTTGGATGTATACCATTTTAATTAATTTGTATAAAAATAAAACAACAACATCAACAACACACAAATACTAGGAACCAAGTTAACAGTTTATTTCCATGGGGTACAGACATACACCTACAACACAGGCCTGGTTGTACACATACAGATCACAAAAAGTAGCCACAGATATATTTGAGGACACTGCCACCAGCATCTACAACAGGACCTTTGCATGCCCAAACACTAGATACTATGGACAGCATCCAACACAGTCTCTCAGCAGCGCTCCCGCTGTAACACACCTGCAGACAGGAAACAGCAAACCACACGTAAAGTGCAAAGTCTTGTTTTTCCATCTCAGTCATCAGTCAAATGAGAAATGGCATAATTAAAATAGCGGGACTGCGTTATGCATTTTAATACAAATGGAAGTATAAGCTCAAGGGTAGCCTGAATCACCACATTTAATGAAAAATGTTTCCCTTTTATGTAACTCAAAGCCAATGTGCAGGATTCCAAACTGTCTTACTTTGATGCCATCTAGTGGCATTGTTGAGAATAACACTTTCTTAGACAAGCCACAGAAAGAGTGGCATGAAAACAACACAACCTCACCCATTTCTCCCACAATTGTTTTGTCATTGTGCCATCCTAATGTAAGCCATCAGAGTAAAAGATGCTGAACCTTCTTAGTACTGAATGCCTCTAGTGATTCTGTGTTACCAACAGTCTTCCTTCTTTGGAAATAATTTGTTTACATATCTTCTCTTGCAGTCACTGAATTAATTATTTGACATTCTACTAGTTTCGCCCACATAGGCTTGTGAAAAGTTGAAGTCACATTCAGAGTGGTGCATGAGATAATAGCTTGGATGCCTCCCTGAGGTACTCAGTGTGGGTGGATGAAGGAATAAAATCAAACTAACTGTGTGCATCTACCACACGCCTGCTATCACCATGTTTAACGCTACTGACCAAGGTTTTTTGTTAAGGTGTGGGAAAGTCAGATCCAGCAATTGAGTCTCTGAGACTTGGTGTCCTTTAACGACATAACTTACAAGATGGCTCTCTATTATTTAAATGATATTATATTTTCATAATATTTTGGACTTCAGCCCCTAAAGGGGAGCAATGGGTATAGATTTGACAATATTTTTTGGAATCAAGCAACAAAAACAATTAAGTACATTTGCATTTGTAATAAATAATAATCATAATAATGATAATAACCTTAAGCAATCTTAGCTTGACACAAGTTGAAAAAGATAGACAGGCACATTTCATGATACAAGATGGAAATTAACTCAATTATAATATATTGAGCAACAATGGATATATTGCATTTTTTCAAGAAACTCTTTTAGACTGCTTGACCCAGGCTCATATAGAATTCTGAAATAAATAGTAGTTAATTCACATTTGTATTTATGCATTCATTTGGATTGCATTGGTGACATTTAGTCATAATAGATTCACATTAACAGACATGGTGGTGCAAATTGCTGAATGCATGAAAATCTGTAGATCTAAAGCATTTCAGCCTATGCAACTTTTCTGTGTCTGCTAGACCTAATGATGTAAGTTTGCATCATAAATTGCATTCGCTAGTGCTCCAGTCATACAATCAAAGGTCATGTTATGTTGTTTACTTTTTTAATATATACAAATATATTATAATAAACTTAATGCAAAGTCAATAACTTTTGAATTTCTTTGAAGCTAAGAATAGGAGAGTGTTTAGTTAGGGGTCTGGTCTTGTGTTCGAGTTCGCCCATGAACGATGGAAGCGCGCTCCCGATACTTCAGGTGAATGAGAGGGAAGCAGAGGAGCGGGATACGGTTCACTGTGCGTCGCATTAAAAAGGAACAATTAGAGGAAAATGAGTTGTGTTACGTCGCTTGGGGCGCATGTTTTTATGACAACATATCTACTCTTCGTGATGGGATGCGTTGCACAGAAAGTAAGTTTACATTTGTTGACAATAAGCTGACAACATTTCATAAGCTTTACCTCCAGCACTGTTGAGTGCCGAGCTCACATGTATGGAGAGTCAAACCACGAACTCCGTTCGTAAATCTTGATATTCAACAATGTTTGCTTCCCGGCAAACATTCTGTTCTCAGGGGACTTCAAGAAAGTTATTTTAAGAAAAGTTAGGTGCAGACAATCTTTTCGGCACACATTTGATTCACAGAGAAACAATTATGTGTACTGCATATTTAAAATTAAATGCGCTTCGTCTGTTCTGTCAACAATTTTGTATCACCGAAATACAGTACGTCGTTGTAGGCGATAGCTAGAAGCGGTACGCATTGAGCCAAATTTAAAAGTTGGCATTTTAATGCTCTGAATGCTTCTTGTTAGATAACATTTAAGCCGACTTTATCAGAAGACAACTTTGTTTCGACAAACGCCCAAGTTCATATATTACAGTTTGGAAAAGTATGGCAGATAGCGATGGACTTATGAATTTATACTTTTTACAATTGAGTTTTGCGTACGTTCAATTTGACAACACAGGACGTAACATTACCCCCTCAAAGCAGCCTTAAAGCTGACTCTGAAATTGCGAAAGTTGTGTAGGAAACAAAATACATTGCGTAATGAGGTTATTAAAAATGGTCTTGTTTTCAGCTTGTGATTTTAAACAGTGTTCGTCCATAATATTTAGCCAACATATCCACCTCATGTCGCCTGTACGCTACTGTTTAATAACTGAA
Organism: Serranus cabrilla; assembly: GCA_903364295.1. Lineage (NCBI taxonomy): Eukaryota > Metazoa > Chordata > Actinopteri > Perciformes > Serranidae > Serranus > Serranus cabrilla. The sequence continues at coordinate 104,097 of CAFUXE010000515.1, forward strand.
AGGTTTCTTTGTAAAGTGCAGTTTGCAATTCAAGGACGACGTTCAAGTTAAGTTATTTTCATTTAAACATCCCATGTGCTTATTTGACAATAAAAAACAGTGAAATCTCTATTTTAAAAGCCATAGCTTTAAACCACCTTGCATCATGTTGACTCATTCTTGTCCAACTTTGCAATTCACTCCAATTTATGAAAGTTTTGGGCTATATTTTAAAATGTCATGACTTCCTACTGGGACATTATATTCTCTAGGGCTTTCAAGGGATGTTTTGATGGCACAGGCATGTTTTGACGTTACTGCACTTCACAGAGTTAGAGAATGGCATGCAGAGTCCAAACTGCTGAAATGAGAACCACATTGAGAGCATGTAAACCTTGTGCTGTACTTTTCATTCTCATTGAAGCGCAGTCCCAAATTGTCTCTGACATGCGAGGAGTTCATGATCAAAAGTTTGTCTCTGATAAAACAGGAATCCAAACAGTCAGGAGTTGCTTCTCAGACATGTTTGACATGTTGGACATGTTTTAGCTTCTCCTGTGGTGGAGTCACAGCTCCTGCCAGGTTGGTGAGACTTAGCTGTGCATGGGTGCTTTAGAGTTGATTGGTTGAGGTTTGAAAGCCATAACCTGAGGTATCATTATAATTTGGTTAATCTGAATACCTGCACCATAAGAATAACTTCACATGCTCTTCACAGCCTCCTGGAGCATGTTTGTCAGCTGCAGGACTTTGCCTCAGTACTTGCTCTTAAAGAAAGGAACAGTCTCATAACTCGCAACACAAAACCCTGTATATGATGGCTAGAGCATGTATTTATTGGCATGTGATTGATCACCAATGTGTCATGTCTAGAGCAGCAACTAAATATTGTTGTGCATGTCAACCAATCTGCCACTAGTTTTCTTGATTGATGGATTAATCGTCTGGTCTATAAAATATTAGAAAATAGGGAAACATGTCCATCCCAGTTCTTCAATGTCCAAGGTGGTGTTTTGCCTTAAACCTCAAAATATTCAGTTTGATATGACATTGAACATGAACTTTATACATTATGATTAATCGATTATCAAATAGTATTCAATAGTCAAATAGAAATAGTTTTCTGTTGATCAACTATCCACTCTCAGGCTGAATGGATGCTAAATGCTAAAAACAATGTACTTTCCTTCAAACATCTGTAGTAGAGAGCATCCAAGCTGTAAACTACATCATTCAGCCAGTTTTCACATCCTACATTCTTTGTTTTTTTTGTGATCCACCCAAATGTCCCCATTTGAGACAGTAGCTGGTGTCATAACACAGAAGGATTACTCTTGACACAGATCTCCACGCGGACATCAGGACCACATTGTCAGCTAGGAGAAGCTTCCACCTGTCAAGAGTCATCCTCTTCCGCTGGTGGACAATGGCGGCTCAGCAGCACATTTCTTGGAACTAGACAACAAAAGCCCTTGCTATATTGAATTGTCAGCGTCTCCAGCTTTAGTTCCTGTGTGCATAGGGTGCTCACTATCTTTGCAATTATCTGCCTGAGGGGACACGGTAAATGATGTCTTTGTCCTCCGCTCCCCTTTTGTATTAAGTTGATTTTTGGAACAGCATAAACAAGCTTGGAATTTATTCTATCCCCCTCAGAGAAAAATGGGAGGCATCCTAGTCTGTCAGTCCACAATTCAGCGCTGTGGACGAGGGAGCATGAATTTGTTTTGTTGCTCCGCTCTGTCTTTCGGAAGGTTTTATTTACGATGGAAAGAGGGGACATTCATCTCTAATTGAACTGAGTTGTAGGACCCCAGTGAACTGTGAATTTACTCTTCCCATGAATTATCTGACAATCTGATACAGACAGTCTGTCAACAGATAAACATGTCACAGTGTGTCAGTGAGCTGCAGCAGGATTTTAGAGACAAAGTGATGAACAGAGTTAGAGAGTGGCTGAGAGCTATCCTGTTTGTGTTGCAGATGCAGTAGGTTGTTTAATACAGAACAAACTTTATCTTTTAATACTGTCTATGGTAGAGTTAAAGTTGTTGATGTTGCTAATACTGTATAACTTTTGAGGTTCCCACCTTACATTACAAATCCAAACCACTTTGAGTTAATGGCACATTTTTAGCTATTCAAATAAAAGCTAGGTCTTCCCCATAGACAGTGAATGCAGGTCAGGAAATCTCATTGTTAAGGGTTAGCTTACTTGTGCAAGATAATCTTTTACTGACAAACCATGAAAATGATTGGGGAAAAACATTTGGACTATTAATATTATTTTGACAACTGTACTGCTCGCACAGCTGGGACCAGTAGCTAACGGTCACTTTCTGCCACCAAGTTCTCTCTTGTAAGTGCCTTTGTTATATTACCAAAAACATGCTATATTGTGATATAAATCATGATCAGGCTATAGGAGTTGGGCCATGTGGCCGACTCCTACAGACTTTTTCACTCATGCTTGTCTATATTGATGTAAGTTTGTATAACTTTATATTTTCAAACACAACAACATGATCATATTTCATCATAACTGGAGAAACAGGTTAAAAATGTTTCTTTTCGTGCAGGGGAATGAATATTTTTTCATCCAGATGGTTAGAAGTCTTTACGGATTCTTGAAATACCTTCAGAACAGAGGGAAAATGGGATGCTTAGCTCTGTGACTAAAATGTAATGCTAACACGGGAGAGGCACATACTTGGTCTTAATGCATCAAAACAGCTAAGGTGAAACAGATTTGTTTTGCCAGAGATAAGACTGAAAAATAAGCATGTCTGGCAACTGTGGTGCTGTGGTAATACTTGGAGCTGTTGTTGTATCCATTTAGACTGTGATTGATTGCAGTTTAACTGTGTCAGTACAGTACAGCCTACACGGTTGGGCTTCCCACTGAGGTGCTGCCGAAAGACTAATTATCATGGATGCATTCACTGGATCACATTCCAAAATCTGGAAATGATTTCTTCCAACTGGTTGAAACCACAGTGGAGATAAGGTCATGATTCACCACAGGGTTCCACAGACTCGCTTTAACAGCTACCACAGCAGCAGCAGCAGCTCTTTTAGAGGAAATATGTTAATAGGTTTTTACACCACAAACATGGAGCAGAGAGCCTGCATCTGCCTGTCCTCTCACTCACCCAGTCACATATCTGTGTGAGTTCGAGGACCACAGCGATAATAATTTCCAGCGTTCCACTTTTTCCACGCAGGGCCAGGATGGCTCTGTAAATAAAATGTTGATCAAACAAGCAATGGCTAAAAGAGGCCTTTCATAAGTCACTCAGGATGCACACGGTGGTGTAAATGTGCTGAGCCAGCGCTACAGTGGCCAACCAGGGCGACCCTAGAAATGCCTGGGCTTAATCAGGCCGCCACACCAGTTGTTTGTAAACTCACCCTGGCTTGAACTACAGCCACTGACATGAGCCCATCAGGAGAGGCATTGACATCACAGGGGAGATATGTGATAAATCCTGGGCTTGAATATCAGCGCTTTTCACAGCTGCAGAGAATGACCTCAAGGAGCTTCTCTTTTTTCTGTCTGTGTATTTGGAACCAGCTGTACAAAATATTAAAACACAAATGGGACATCTAGCTGATATTGAGTTGCAGCTGCTGTTGTCTAAAACCTTAAAGATCCCATTCGAACTTCTTTTAGCTCCATGTTGCTGTATAGGAAATCAATGTTTTTTCGGTGTACCCTGCAGGCACTGGCAGGTGTCAGGGTATTCTGCATTACTGTAAGGGAAGTCTGCAGTTCCTATATAATTGCTGCACTTTGAGAAAAATTGCCTCTCAAAGTGCAGCAAGTGCTTCTCAAAGTGCTTCTTCTACAAATTGAATTAGTGGCACCCATGTTAAACTCAAATAGCTCCAGCATTTACTTGAATTATGGTTAGATTTGTCTTATTCCCATCATTGATTTTACAGCATAAATCATTAAATTTTTAATTTAAGTAATCACTTGATATGTCTCATATGAAGTACATTGTTGGCTATTTTTTCCTAATAGTGTTTCTCCTCGGGTCTGTATCACTCAGATCTCAAACCTTGTCAGACTACTTGATAAAGATTTTATGCTTTTTTCTTGCTGAATGACCTTTTTCTAAGAAAATTATGAGCAACTTTCTGATAAAAACAAGATTTAAAGTGGTGCTTTTGCATGATACTCAGTTTTACAGAATCCTTGATTAAATCAACTAATTCCTAATTACACATTACAAATTATTATTTACAAAATCATTCGTGTGTTAGTTCACTAAGAATTTCTTTCGTCAAGGACAGCCCTAGACTGCTGCTGCTCAAGTGCTAGCCTGTGAAGCAGTGTCACTTTTCTCCTCCAGTAAACAGGGCTGGTGAGGATTCCTGCCCCCTTTTGAGGGGCCCGCCTGCGTGTTTATGAGCCAGTCCAAAAAAAGGTGTACTGACAAGCAGTGTTTTGACAAGTAGTGTGTTCTTTTGGCTTGCTCACTTTTATGCTAAAATGAGAGGTCCAAAAATGAATTGTTTTTTATAACTGATACAAGTTGGGATCATATGAATGCAAATTTCTTTTGTTGCCTCATTTTATATATATATAAATGCTCAGGTGTTATTGCCCTTTCTGTTTATGTCACATATTTCTTCTGACCACATCCATCAGTTTTAAAACAATGCAAGTTGTAGAAAAAAACATAATGGTTACAAATCTTTTCATTAGTCTATTAGAACAATAAATCATATTTGATTTAAATTTAAAACCAGATGACAAGACAATGGCACTTTACACAGTATGAGCCTCTAATTAGACAGATGTATGAACCCAATCCTGGAATGTGAATTGAAACACCTTTTTTTTTAAAAAAAGGATTTGCTGAAGGAAAGTGAAAACGATAGAACAATACCATTTGTCAGGGGCCTCTCAGTAATGACAGCAGCTGGTCTGATGTTTCACTGAACAAGTCATTTCAGACAATTATGTGCTCAGTTGATCTACTTCTGTCCAAGGAAGTCCCCTGTCAGTGGCACAACTGGGGCGCAATGACCAGCCGGTCCTTATGTAAACTTTGAGCTTGCCTTGTACTTATTAGCATCACTTCATTAAAATATTATCTGCTCTCCCTGTTTGTGGAGTAGCTCACCAAAACGCCACTGCGGTCCATTGTTTCGCCATGAGAAAAGGCATCCTTGAATAATTAGCGGCCTGCCAGTGGAGCGGCCTGTGATGTAACAGAACTGAGATGTTTGGCATTATAAGAATGTCCCATTTCCATTCGACACTGTGGCACTTTGGGGCCCTTTCATGTGTAGTCTAGCATGCACATCCCAGGGTGCTGGGGACCTCCCGGCCGCCTCGTCCTGGTGGGAGAGATGACACAGTCTCTGTCCATGACACAGTTCTCTTTCATCAGATGCAGGATTTCACATCATACCACAGACTATTAATTCACAAATGAGCATTATTTTGCAGCATATTTTTTACCTTGTTAAAAGTTTAATTGGGTGAAAAAACAGTGTGAAAACTGAGTGAAACAAGTCCTTCAGAGAGGTTGAAGAGAGGCCAGCAACAAACATACGTTCTCTTACCACTGGTTATTCTTGCCCTAAAAGGGGACACGCTGTCCTTCTCTTCCCCCTGTTATGCCCCCATATTGTGAAGTGGTTCCCCTCATTGCGCAACCTTGCAGCAAAACACTGCAAACCCCAAATCGGCTTACTCTAGCCTCAGCAGGAATGGCATTTGGCCCGTTCAAATGTCATCCGTGTAATTCTTTGCTGTAGTACATGAATTTCTAGTAAGTGTGTAGGCAGTGTAGTATGCCATGTGCCAAAGTAATTGCTTCCAAATGTCAGTCAGGGAGAAAATACAGCAAAATGCCACAATATTAAAAAACTTTAGGGATCAAAATTTACATCAGAATTGTGAGTAATTGAAACAATAAATATTCAGATTTGCATTAAATGTAATGTCACAAAAAGTCATGTCTTTGATTATACATCTGTTTGCAAAAGTAATCTATGGCCCTGTAGTAATCAGCAAAACTGCTGCTGGAATTATCCACCATGCAATGATCATGTCATTTAAACTATGATTTCAGCTGTGGACCTGTTCATTCCTTAGTTTCAAATATAAAGTATGCCCTCATGGTTGAGATAAGAGCCTGACTGACATGGAATTCATGAGACCGATACCAATTTTAGACCTGTTCTGTGTGGATTGTGTGTTGATTTTGCGCTGGTATAACTATGCAAAGGGTTCTCAGAAGACTGCTTTCTGAAACAAATCTGAATATTTAATCTTATTAAACATTATTACATACAGAGTATGAATGCATTGTCAAACAGTTGTAGAAATCCAACAGAATATAAAACACAATACAATAAAAAAGCTAAATAATCATTATTATTGTATATTAAGTCCATTTATGATCATTTGAATAAATAATTAATACAAATAGATAAATAGCTAACAGCATTTCTAAATCACCACATGCATTGTCTCATGCATCTGACATGTAAAAAATTTTTTTTATATTGGCCCATATCAAACAACAAATACTCCAATATGATAGACTGATATGTCTTTGATAGGCCAATTGGAATGCATTAGCACAAAATCACTCAAAAACATCAAACACCAGCTCAACACAACACAACACACACATATTTTCTTCCGTGACGTCGGCCATGCTGCCCTCCTTGCCCTCTCTGACCTCCCATGTATCTGTTATATGCTGTAGCCTGGCTGTGCGGCTGTCAGCTGTATCAACTGTGGAGAGGCTTTTTAGTTTGATCCTGATGACCAGAGGGCTGAACGAGCAATGCTCTGTTCCACTCATGATTGAAAATAACATGTAGATGTTGCTACTGAAAATCTACTGACTGAGGAATGCCTTTGATAAGTGCATTCAGATGGGGATAGATGGTCCATGGAGCAATCAAAGTGCCTGTCTGGCTCCATAGACTTTAGCTATTCTTGCGCCCCTGTTGCCCTCTTTCTCCCCTCCCAGCTAAACTGCATTCTCAAAGTGATACGCTTTTAGCCCAGTCCAGAGTACAAGTGTTGCCCGCGGGTGTTGGTTTGTTACCTGTCTGGCATGGGGGTCTGCCAGTCTGGGTCATTCCCACAGTCCAGAACTGAGGCCAAAAAGAAAGCTCATAAACACACAGGCCCCCTACAAAGGTCTGGTCCTCGGCTCCCTGGCCCAGCCTCACATCTGCCTCTGCTTAGATTCCAGGTCCTCCTTTACATCCCCACACACCTGTGATGAATTACAGCTAGCATGTTTGAAGAAATACCCTCCCCAGGGTTACCCAAGCAAGCAATACAGGCGAAACACAGGCTTTGATATAAAGTCAGAACAGCGGGGTTGAATAGTTCAGTTTCAAGCTGGTTTATGTCAGTGAGTAATCAGACCACAAGTCGAGTGTATTATTTGGTGATAGGTTCCTTGGTTGTTGGTGCCTTTGACATGGAGAACTTAATCACCTAGGGGCCATTATCTGAATACATGACTCATTGAAGAATTTAGGCAGAGTGTAATATAATACTGGTTAACACTTGTAAACATAATGCTGAAGAATAACATGAATGCTAGCATGGGTGGCACCACTGGGAATTAAGAGCCCCAACAGCAAAGTTTTAGCTGTAGAGCTGTATGTGTCATTGTTACTCTCAGAAGGGGTGTCAGAAATTATTTGAAGTCAACTTTAAAATGTGAAATTCTCTTATAGGTTGGGTCTGGGTTTTAGTACCTTTTAAGATATCAAACAAAATAACCCAGTACCAAGTACAATTTAAACTTTTCAGGTCGAATGATATCTGCATTCCATAATTTTGGAAACCCAGATCTAGAAACAATGATTATTTATATGATTTTACTGTCAGCCAGTCATGAAGTGTATTGCAAATCCACTGGCCCAGCAGGCCGAAGTTGACCCTACATTGGGCCTAAGTAACAGAAATGTATTTTTGAGATGTTTATGAAACTAAAGCAACAGTGGAGGTGATTAGTTGGAAATATAATGATAAAGGTTGGAAAGCTCACCATTAGTGTTGGTTAAAAACATAAACGCCTTATTGGAAACAGCAAGTCTCATGCTTCCAACTGTCACAAGCTACTGCTACCTAGCACCATTAGCTAGCTAGCCTGTCAGTAACTGACTGACTGTGTCATGCCCACATCATAAGTTACACGCCACCTTTGATATAATGCAACTTAGCCCACTACCACAGCAGCTACCACCCACATTTCTAACCCTTATCACCAAAACATCTGAAGGTATGACTATTCTACAGGCCAGTGGAAACTGATCAAAATAAATGCCGTGGTGTTGCCATTTTATGCAACTGAATGCGTTCTGCATTCAAATGAAGCAGAAAAGAAAGGTATCAAATTATGTTCTCCATTGGTATTTGTATAACTTTGAGGTTACTTTAATTCGTACTGGTATCGTAATTTTGAAACAACTCACAGCCTAGTGTTATTTCCTTAAAAGCAGGGTTTAAATTATGATAAAACTAACTTAATGTGATTTATATTGCAGGTATACTTTGACTGTGGTGCCAAGGTGGATGCGGTGGATGTCCAAGGCCTCATTCTGTCCCCTGGCTTCCCCTACAACTACTCCTCTGGGACTCACTGCGTTTGGCAGTTCTTTGTGCCTGTTGATTATCAGCTTATTCTGGAGATATTTGACTTTGATGTGTTTGAAAGCCATGACTCCGCTTCACAGTACTCTGCTATCTCTAATTTGGAAGAGGAAGAGGCAGACGAAGAGGTGACTTTTACTCCGGGCAGCTTAGCAGCAGATGAAACTTCATCAGCAGCTAAAGATTCTGTGCCTCAGAGTGTAGGGGATGTCACAAAGACTCAGCAGTCCTCCCAGGATGGCGAGGTCAAGCAAGTAGTGGTCCAGGAACAGTCCACAAAGATGGAGATTGCCAAAGTCTCAAATTCTGCCAAAAGATCGGCGGATGCCTCCTCTGGCCTATCTTCGCCACCTCCTCCCTCTCTCCTCATTCTGCCTGGGGTTGTGCCACCAGGAGACAAGGCTGTCAACTCTGCGTCTTCGTCTCACCTCAGGGGAGACCTCCACCCCAGTTCTAACCCAAGCATGGTTGTAGAGGATACTACTTTTGCCTCCCCAAGCTTCACTGACACTACAGCTGTGAGCCCCGAAACCCAGCACTCTGTGCTTGACGCCTGCCCACATGATGTCCTCTACATCTCAGACCTCATCACCTTCTCCTCCAGATTCTGTGGCTCCAATCGGCCTCCCAGCAGCCAGCTGGTATTTGGTTCCAGCCAGGAAATGGTGGAGGTCATCATGGAGCTCATCACCACCACCCACTGGGGCCGCGGCTTTGCTCTTCTCTTCCATTATCACAACCTGACTGAGCCAGGGGGGGATCGCCCTGCCATTGCTCCCACAGTCAGCAAGGTAGACTCTTTGCTGGCTGCTGTGAGTGGAGCTGCCTTCTTCGCAATGATACTTACAAGTGCCCTCTGCATCGTTTTCAGGTACCATGATTACATTTATTTAGAATATAACAATAAAATGCATATGAATTGATCAGGGTCAATAACCAGACAGCCAACTTATCCAATCCACTCCAAAGCCACCAGTTTTCACCCTAGGAGGGTGGAATTTGGCATGGTGGTCGAGAGTGTGTCCACAAAGGTGGGTGTTTGGTTTTAATGTCAATTGGCTAAAAAGGGGGGTGGGCAATGGGAGTGGCTTATTACAAGAAAGTGCCTCCAAATGTATTCACAGATTAGTAAAATTAAGTGAAAAGGTTGGTCATGAGTCAATCAACAGTTAGTGCTAACTGGCAACCAGCAGTGGGAGTGGCTTATAACAAAAAGGTGCCTCATTTCTAAACAGATTCACCAACCATTGCCAAACGTATAAACATTTCGTCATACACTCTTGTAGAAGGTATCACTGCACTCAGCAAGAGTTCCTTTTCATTAGTGATGGTTTGGGCCTCTCTCTACACTTCAGCCACGCCACGCCCCTCCCATAAATATTAACTGTCGGTCGTAGACATTTGTGGGAGGCATGCTGGGTCTCAGTTCCGGTTTCAATGATATGAATTACCCCATGCCCTACACTTTAACCATGTCCCTTTCAACACTTTTAAACCACTTCTCTTACAGGCTACAGGAAGTGTTATTCAGCACAGTAGAGTGTATTTTGTCAGTCAGTCCACAAAATTTTCCCATCCTTTGGTGGCCATATTTTTTGCCCTTGTGGCTGAAATTTGACGTGAAGTTGCTTGCATGCATCACTACTATTGTGAATTCACACTCATTTTACAGACATTCATGGTTCCTGTAGGATAAATTCTAATTACTTTGATGACTGACTTTTCCTCTAGTGTCATTAGCAGGTTGACATTTTTGTTTAAGATTAAAATATCTTAACAACATCAGACTTGATTACAGACATTTATGGTCCACAGAGGATGAAGCCAAGTGATTATAAGTGATCCATCCATTTCCATCTTGGACAATCCTTAGGTTTAAATTTAGATTTGTCTTGTGGCCAAAAGCCTGTGAAACTAGAAGTGCATCATTACCAAGACATGGCCTATCTTGCATTGGTAATGTTTCAACTTAAGGGGCATTCATGTAAGTTTTCCCGGTAATTCATTTCAATACCACAAGTGCCCTATTTCACAATGTTGACATAAGTGAAAAATAATTTGTGTATACCCTATCCACTCTGAAATTTGATGGATTCCACCAAGTTTCATAAAATTGGGCCATCAGTTTTTCAAACAAATAAGGAGACAAACCGAGCTGAACACATCATGTCCTTGGCAGGGGAAACTAATAACAATCCCCTGAGCCTAAGCTGTACCTTGAGTTTTTCACGCTGATTAGCAAAAGTTGGTATGCTAACATGCTAAACCAACAGGATGAACATGGATGAGCTTGCTTGCTTAACATTGTTAGCATTGTCATTGTGGGCTTGTTAGTGTGCTAATATTAGCATTTAGCTCAAAGCTTTGGTGTGTACAATAGCACTTTTTTATTCTCCTGAAATTCTCCACAGTCTTATCTGTGATTCCTCCCATGAATGAAAATGCGCTGCTCTAACAGTAAATGCACACACACACACACAC
>CAFUXE010000515.1:115264-127770 GCA_903364295.1 Serranus cabrilla
CACACACACAAATGTACACACTCATGTATACACAGTCACCACTTTGTTGTGTTGACTCAGCTGGAAGCCTCAGTCCCTGATGTGGTGACCCTTGGTGATTAGTTGGGTTTGGCTGCAACTGTGCGGCTTCCTTGATGTGGCGCATTCTCACCATAGACAGCAGGGCATTCAAGGTACAGCACCTGGCATCAATTCCAGCACACAAAAACACAGAGGCTGCATGAAAGTGAATGGGCGTGGAAATAGGGAAAAAAAGGGACAACAAGGAGAATTAAAACTTAATGTGAGTTTGGTACCGATAGCATTGTCAGACAATCAAAAGGTGTAATTTACATGCTGTTCCCTCTTGTCCATCCCAGGGGACAATGAACACAAGCTGAATGGTTAAGATTGGACGTTTGTAATACTATCTGCTCAAGCCGACTGTTTTACTCTACCAGTATAGATAGATTCAAAGGTTTAGCTTTGCATCAGCCTCAGTATTCAGCTTGTTTGTGAGAAACACCCTTGTTTAATATGATTTGTGTTAATTTCAAATGCAGCTCGGTGTCTCCAACTCATCCATTAGGCGCAATAACTCCACAGGTTCTCACTGTTAATGATGGGGAAATTGGAAACACGTGTTCAATAAAATGAAAGTGTAATTAGCAAGAACAACACTAGTCATTCAGAAGCCAGGAAATGCATTACCATGAAACTCAAGAGCGGTCTCAGTAACTGTTTTTTTTCCTCTTTTAGTTGTTCCCTATTAATTTAAATGAGTTCACAGAAATCATTGGAAAACAACTAGCCTGGCGAGGACGGCAAGATCTTGCAAGTCTAAAGCAGCAGTGAGATTAACTCCCAGGGTCCCCTCTGGTCAGAAACCAGCCAAAGGTTGATGAGAGTGACAGCAGGGGTTGCCCTCAGTTGACCGGTGGCTGGTAATGAACTCATTCAGCTGTGAGAGTAATTTTTAATATGAGCGTACTTGCACAAGTATTTCTGCATGCTTCATTGGTTCATATGGACTGAAGGACAGGACAGGAAAACATGGTGAAATTAGTTGATATTTGTCCCTTTCTCTGTGGTAGCAGAATCTAACAGTAGTAACCACTTGTGTGTCTTGCCACAGTGAAAAAGTGACAGCATCCCTGCATCAAACAAAGCAGTGCATAGTAATATCTTAACTTCTCAGTAACTAAGAGCCACTATGTGAACTGCTAGAGCTGTGGCATATGTGAATGCAGGATCGTGGTGCATCCTGCTCCATAATCCAACACCACAATAAAGCAACTATTGAGGCGAAATAGCCACGGGTATGTTGGAGCTATATATTGACTGAAGCGGTTACTATGCCAAAAAAGCTTGCGTTTCAGTACACTTGTATGGGATAGTGTCCATTTTTACATTTCTGGTCAAATTGTGAACACCAGAGGGATTTTTATTCTTGGAAAAACTCTGCCAAGAGTGGAAAAAACAGGGGAATTCATAAAAGCTGTTTTTTTGGATGTGTCTGTAATTATACACTAAATTGCTGTGGTACTGTATGTTTTCCAGACCCAAACTGTGTCCAAAAAGAGCCAGCTCCTGTGCATCCAGCAACTCTGAGGTATGGACACCCCTGTGGACTCTTTCTTCTCATGTCTTCTCCCCTTGTCCTCTCAACATGTCCATCTCTCTTTTGCCCTACCTGTCTTCTTCTCTCTGCTGTTTTATTTGTAAGCTACACATTCCTCTTTCCGCTTTATCTTGGATCACTGGAAATTTCTTTTAATATTCTTTGACATTGACGTCTACTGCTGTAGCACTGCCCCTCCACTGCCCACAGAGCCACACCACATGAGGTTCACGTCAGGTCATGCAGTTTTGAAACAGCCTGATGATTTTAAAATATTTGTTCTAGTGATCATGAAATGGAATTGGTACCTGGAACATTTTTGCATCAGTGTCAAGCTCCTTTAATCAGAACAAAAACATTAACGTATACTTATCTTAACTTTGCCTTATTTTATAATTTATAATTTTTGATGTATAATTCTATTTAGAAAATCGAATACTCAAACTCAAAATGGCTTCATAGAAAAGTGAAAAACAGCCCAACTCCTATAACAGACTTTAAAGACATCCCTTTGTGCTGTTGGAAATTCTGATGGATTATGCCATTCTCTTGCTATTTTTATAGACAAAATAAGAGAAATACAACCACAACCTACTTACCCCAATCAAAATAAACAAAAAACATTTTCTCTCTTACTAATACCAGTATCGAGTCATGCAGATAGTTGGCTTTGTGCTAAAAAGCTGTGCTGCTAACTGTTTTTGCTATAGAGCGTTTCTGAGTGTTGGAATCACTTTTTCTTCAAGTGTCTTTTTTTTTTCCATTGACATGTAGTGAATACATTTAATATCAGTTAAACATGAACATCTGTACTGAACATGTTAGCCATCATGATGAAGCACTGTGTATTACTGAACGGTGCTGTGCTGTGTGTTGGTGTTGTAGGTACCAGAGGGAGTCCAGAACACTGGGGCTGAGGTCAGCGAGCTGCAGCTGATGGCTGAAAACCAGGCCAGGCTGGAAGCAACCACAGAGCAGGACAACAACAACGACAGCCCGCCACACTCAGGTTGGGACGGCACGCACCTGCACACATATGAATGCACACGCACAATGAAAAGATTGATTTATTGGATTGCTGTTACTTTTGGCTCTTAAAAGCAATTAAAGGTAGTGTATTCATGCTGAACATGTTTAATTAGGGCTTTGAGCAGCAATGCTCTCTAATGGAGCACTACTGTTTTGTTCAAATCATTCTTTTGTACTGGCTCTTATTTTCTCAGCTAAAAGTGTCTGCAGTAAAACTGTAAAACTAAAAGTCAAATAATTTGTAAGTTGTAATAGTGGACTAAAAATTCCGCTATTGAGGCAAATAAAATTCTCACTGACCTCAAGCTGGCGCTGTAACAATTCAGTTTGCCTCCTCCTCGAGGTAAAATTCTTTCAATATTTTAATTTCTCAAACTATCTGCATCTTCTGTCTTCTGCTCCAAAAATACTAATTTCAAAACTTTTTTCTAATTTTTCTCAAAATCCTACTTTTAGATAACTATTTACCTGTACAGTTTCTGAGTGGTACTAGCTGTAAATTCAAACACAAAACATTTCCCAAAAAAATCAAAGCAAATCACTGTACCTGTACAGTGTGTACATTGAATTCAGAAGTCACTCTGTAGTTCTTTGGCGACTAGATATCAAATGTTTAAAAAACTAAAAAAAGTCAGCAGTGACATTCAATGTCTTATTAGGTCTGTATGCACATTTTCTGCTTCCTAAAATGTTCAATCAAATTTCAAATAATTATTTTTCAATACACCCAAAACCAGTAGAATAATGTGTGATGTGTGATTACATTTCTGACAGTTTAAAGAGACAAAAATAAGTCAGTTCTGCCCATGGGATGTCATTGCCTCAACTTGTGAGAGGGTGGGTAGAAAACCATGACTTCCCTGTGGTGTAGTCTAAGTAAGTCAGCTTCTCTGGGATGGAAAGGTTTCAGGTTTGAATCCACAGATGGCCAAGTCCTACTTGCCAATATTGTAGCAATTTGTGTGTCTTGTGTGTTTTCAAGTGCTTCTTGTAAGTTAAAAAACAGGCATCCAAATGCTCACAATCAGCTTGGACCACGTTTATTGCTACTTGTGGCTATATTTTATAATCTGGTTGGTCTCAGTTCCTCTTGAAAACTCCCAAGATATACTGTATAATAAATAAATCCAGTAAGAGGTTTTGCAGCAGGCCCCAATCCCATGAATTGCACATCACTGTGGATGCCATTCATTTTGATTTATATTTACACAACATGTTAAGACTTATGACTGGAGCAATTTTAGGAATGATAATAATACCTTCAAGATTATAAATACCATTTATTCATTTCCTGGCAATGATCTGATGACATTTTAGTGCAGTCATTTAAAAATGAAGGTCTGGGGTTTGAGGAATGTGCCTCAATTGCTGTGATGTTTCTTCCTTGTCAATCATACAGTGAGGGATTGGATTTTCTGCTGATGAGTATCTCTAGGTGGTCATGCTTCCAAAAAAGTTGGGATGCTGTGTAAAATGTAAATACAAAAATTTGATAATTTGCTAAATCCATTTTGACATACTGTATATTCAATTGAAAACTGTACAAAAACAATATATTTAATATTCAAATTGATAAAACGTTTCTGGTTATTGCAAATATAAACACATTCTGACTTTGATACCTGCAACTAGTCATATATTGTAGTCATCTCTTCTCTTGCTAACCACCCACTTCTATTTATTCCAAGCAAATTGCCCCTGCTCTTTGCAGAAATGGAAAACAGCAATACTGTCTTAGCTTTCAGGAGTTTTCTGCAGACAGATTTACAGAACACTGAGCATTACAGGCTCTATGTCACTAGTAGTAGTAGTGTTATAAATAAGATACACCTTTATAAAGATCCCATATTGTAAACAGTGAGATCATATGTCTTTTGATTATAAAGCAGGTCTAGGTGCTATAAAATACTGTTAAAATATCAAAACGCTTAATCCAAGGAGAAATGCACACAGCCATTATTCAGACACTGTGCCTTTAAATGGGCGGTTAGAACTTCCTTAAGGTTGTGATGTCAACTCTATTATAAGTGCTACTATTATGCTGTTACATTCATAACATGGCTTCAATGACGGTGCAGAGATGCCGATGGGGAGAGTACAGGTGGGGAAAACCTGGAAACACTGACAAATCGGAGCAGACTTTTTGGGAAGAGGTCTAGAAAGGAATGGGCGCTAAAACAGAACGGTTCAGAGTGAAGCCAGGTATAATACAACACAGTGTATGAGAATAATGTTTTTTTAAACATTAAAGCAGGTAAACATGTTCTAGCAGAAACCCAAAATACAGTCCCTTATAACTTAAAACAACCTGTGTATGAGAAACCCTCTGTTGACTCTGGGTGGGTCTGTAGAGTTTTCAATGGAAAGGAAAGTGGCTTTAGTTTTAGAGCAGCACACAGGCTTGATCCTGGAACAATCCAAAGGCTTCTCTCTCTCTCTCAGTGGGACTGAACCCAGGCTGAGAGATTTGTGGGTTTGTGGCATTTAACCCACAAAGCAGCCTGGGAGTAGTTTGAACAACAGGGGAGTACAGTCCCCCTCTCTGTGTGCTCCAGTCACGGTGTAAGGAGTTTACACCAAAACACATAGCTTATAAACAGCCAAGGAGTTGAGATTAGCCTACTCTGCATGTTGTTTCATTGAACCATTAAAATTGCAGTACAACATCAGAAGCTCTGCTGCTTTTCTGAGTAGCTAACAGTCCTTAGTTAAAGAACTAGGCAGCATAAGGTCAATGTGGAGCACATTTCAATGGGAAACAATTATAAACTATCACTAGACCAAAACTGTTCAAATGTTTTCTCTCTGAAACTGCTCTGTACTCAAACTCCTTTGTACTATTACAGTTAAGCACTATAAAAGTTCAATAAAACTATTAAAAATGGTCTTGTCGTCAATGCTTTAAATATATTTTGTGTCTAAAATGTTTCTGCAGTAAGTGCTGGTGGGGACACTTCCCAGAGTGCAGAGGTGGACCTTTCCTGCAGCGGTTTGACTGAGCTGGACCTTGGTGCTGATGAGGTTTTCATTGTATCTTCTGCCCCTAGCCCATGCAGGCTACCCTTCTCACCTCACACGGTAAGCCTAGTTTCATGCCATTTGAGTTGTCTTTCGCTACCTTCAGACTGTCCAAATTGTAATTTGGAAACTGGTCGGATCTGATTTGTGGTTCCAGACATCATCAACCTATTTGAATGAGGTTGCCGCGGTATCATTGTAGGCATCAGTAACTACAAAGGAAGCATAAGGGGTCCATCAATTCATCAGAACTCCTCCATCACTATTTTTGGTGGTGCAACGGAAGAGTTCTGCATAGAAATTTGACAGCACGATTGTTTGGAGGGCAAAATGATGGAGTTCCATTTCTCATCCTTGATTGAATGAAAGAGTTCCTTTATGGAGGGATGCTGGTAATTACGATTTTCTGTGCTGCAGTCACGGGGGGCTTCACTGTACAGTGAGAAATAGAAGTACTGACTGAGTGGAACATAATCCTTGGGACCTTTTTTAAGATGCTGAAGACACTTTGAAGTCTGGACTGAGACACATCTGTAGAAATCTGATTGGAATTGCATTTCAAGCTATCTTTGAATGTGGTTTGGATCCTACAAAAATGTTTAATTTGGCAGCCTGCACAATGCCTGTGTTGTCATCTAGTAAGGACATTACTTGCTTGCCTCTATAGATGGCAATGCCATTCAGTCACTTGGTCCACCACTTTGGTTCAGACTGAAGTACCTCAACAAAAGTTCCATCTGAAGGTAGCCTTGATCTTATACAGTGGACAGTGAAAATGTCTATTTAATCTCGAGGCTAAACTCTCAGTGGGAGATCTCCTCGCTTTGGGGAAATGATCCCTGAACCAATGAACATCAGAGGTGACAGGGCATTCATTGCTTTGAATTGACCCAGTGTTCCTAATAAGACTGACACCATTTTATTGGCGTACGCGTGGAACACTGTAAAACTATGAAAACTATGAGGACATAACTGGGAAATGAGGATAATTAAAAGATGGGATAAGCGTTGAGGAAGAGGCAACAGTTCGACCAAGCTTTTTTTTCCTCTGCTCTCTTTTGTATTCTCTTGGAATAAGAGTTGGCATAAAACAGCTCTGGCAGCTTTTTGAAGGACTGGCAAGCTTTTCTGCAGCCTAGGCTAATGGAGTATTATCTACAGAGCCAGATTCCCAGCTCCAATTGTGTGTGTGTGTGTGTGTGTGTGTGTGTGTGTGTGTCATGCACACTTTGGCACACAGTGTGTGGTCTGCCTGTGTGTGTCCTCGATGCAGACGTCCATGTAAATAATGTTTGAGAATTGTTGCTTGGTCTTACAAGGGACATTTCAAATTCCAAATCAATCTTCTCACTGTCATTGCCAGGTTAACTTCCAGGTTAGCGTGTTATTTTCATGCAACACAAGCCCAAATATGTAGACGTAAATCCTCATTTCATAACATTTTGTTGCAAAGGACCCCTTCGAAGGAGAGTTTAGTTACAATAAAGCAATGAGAAGACTTTAAAACCTTTCTTGCTGAAGGCAGGGTGATGAGATCAATGCTGGATCAACATGGTCTTGTACTTTCCTTGCTGAATTTCAATAGACTAAATTCACTGTTTTTGCTGTTTCAAATTTTTTGGGGGAGTATATCATGGTTTCCCAGTGGCCCCTATAGGTTCTCAGACCCCAGCTACATGGTCTGTCAGCGACTGTGTTGGGTAGCTCATTTCTCACCTCGTGTGTCAGATCTAGAAGTTGCCATTGTGTTCTTGGAGCTTTAGTGACCAAAAGAACATTTTATCTAAACCCTTCGCTAATTCTTGTCTAGACAAAGCTAGCTGCTAGTGACTCTGTTTAAAGGATTATCTGGAGTAGTTCTCTGTCTAATGGTTGCAACCCCTAAAACCTTCCCCCTCCCCTGATCAACAGCAGCTGACCGATCAGGAAGGATAACATGGCCTTTGCACATCTAACCTGTCAGTTAACCTCTCCTGGTTGCACAATCATATAAACAAGTCTCAATACAGTAAGTGTCCTCTCAAATAGTCATTTGTTTGGACATGTAAAGTACAGTTCAGATGCTAGATGTGTGCATACACAACACCACGAATGTGGTCATTCCAAAGCCCCTGCTGTTCTCTTGACAGCTTTACTTAGTAAATAATGATTGAAATTGGTATGTGAGCCACAAATGCTTGGTTGGCTGGCTGTGTGACTGAGCGGGCCAAGCTAATCAGCACAGTTCCTTCTTGTTAATCCATTATGTAGTGCACAACACAATCTGCAGGGAGACATTCAGGTAGTAGGAGGAAATGTAGCAGGTGCAATCAGCAGACTGGTAGCCAGACAGTTGCTTAGACCATAAGGACTACTATGCTGTGATAGTACTACTTAAGTGCTGATTCTGGTTGACAGCTATTTAAGTGTTGGTCAATAAAGACTACTTCTCTTACTGTTCGAGATGTAATTATTTCTTGCCAGGTAGTGTTATTCATCTTTTTCCCTTAACATCAATTTGCAATGAGATAAAGCAGCGCCATTGTTACTATCTGAGTCTAGTTTTTCCAATGATGCTCAATACCAAAGATGCGTGCGTGATTCAATAACAAGCCTGCTGCTCTGTGCAGGTCATTGACCATTGTAGCTGCAGTTGAGTGCTTGAGTATAATGCCACCTCTGATATGAGAGCTATTTATGTTGTGTGGTTGTCTTCATTCCTAATTAGTTTGTTTATCCTCTCTAGGCCACTCTTGTCTTTTAACCTTTTTTCTTTGGGGCAACATTGTTTGAGACACTTATTTTTCAGTACTCTGTCAACACCATGTAATCACCCATTGGTTTGTGAACTGCCATTTGGAAGCCTCAATTTTTGCAGCTACCTTCTTGGTTTTTCTTTGGGGGCGTAGAAGTGACCATATGTGGACAAGAAGAGGAACTTGGGAGCCTGATGGGACCAAGTTCCGCTAGCAAAGAAACGTTACCAGCTAGGTCCATAGGTTTCACATTGCCTCCACTTCACTCAGGTCGAAGTTTGTCCTGGACCCACAGTCTTTACTCCTAGACATTGAGCAGTAAGGGATTATATATATCAGAAACAAAATCACAATTTTTCAGGCAGCTAAAGACATTATGGCTGCCAGTGGGCATGCTGATGCACGTTGCTCAAAAACTCTATGTTGATGCCCACTGCAGACAGGTCCAGACCACTCCGTTTCATTTATACATTTATCTGTGTCTCCTAGCAGCGGGAGAGGTTTCTGCGGCACAGTGACACTGGTCCCAGCCCTGCAGGGGACTGGCCTTCACCAGACTCCACAACCTCACCTACTGGTTCCAGGTCCACCAAGGACAGCAGCGGTGGCTGTGCCAGACCAAGAGCATGGAGCGTACGCACCTTTCAGGACTTCCTCCCTCCACTGCCACAGCTGCATAAGAAGTGGTGCAGCTGGAACTCCACTAGTCCCTTCACCAAGCTGGTGGACAGCGTCAGTACTAGAACCTTTTGATGTTTTCAAACCCAGTAACAACACTCTAGACTGGGCCCCTTTTATGTTTTTACATTACCACCTTAGGGTCTGCTGCATGCTTGGAAACTGAGGGTTTAGGGAAGGGGCATTAAATTGGTTGCAATCTGCAACCTCACTACTAAGTGCAACTAAATCCTACCAACTGTACCTTTAAGTAAAATTGGATTGGATTGGATTTTAGGACTTGAATTGACTGCAATAGTAGGAACAAGCTAAATGTCTGAATCTCACTTCTCTTGTCATTCCAGGCTCCATCTAGTTTGGGACCTGACTGCACAGGGGACAACAGCAGGAGGGTGTTCTCTGATGTTCACCTGGATGCTAAGGCAGACAACAGTACCATCTCTGACTCATCCATTAGCAACGCCTCCTACCCCCTTTCGCAGCCAGCCCAGAGACAGCGACGTCTCAACTCCACCAGCAACCTGCGACGCTCTCGCTTCACTGGGCCTTGTTTTGGCTTGCTTTCTGTGACAGCAGACCCAATGAAGGTCTCCGGGGTTCCTCATGCCCAGAGTTCCCCCTCAGAACCCAGCCCTGGGTCTTTGTCCTCCATCCAGTGTCAGATTGAAAGTGGCCAGGCAGGAAAGAGGCGCGAGTTCTCAGGCGAGGGTGACCATATCAGCGTGCCGGTGTTTGCCATCTCTGAGGAGGAGGACCGGCAGCCTCTGGTCTCAGCTGAGCACCTGAACCAGACATCTGCCACCGCCTTGCTGAATGGATTGGTGAAGGGGACATATGAGGGGAAGGGGCCTGCCATTGGAAGCACCAACCTTAGCCCGCAGACCCAAAGGTCCAGACCAGAGTGGAGGCCATGGGGGAGCCAGGTGTCAGGAGGGGTTGGTCCATTCCCTTCCAGCACACTCGCCACCATGGCTGACTCAAGCACAGTCAATGACAGCCAGCCGTCTCTCAGTCAGTCCACAGTGCTGTGCAGTGTGACCAACCAGATGTGACCAGATGGGCTTAAGTTGTTGAAAAGAGCAGGGACTCTGGTGGGTCAGTTATGCATTTATGAACTCTGTTAGTGCCACTGAAACATATAACCTACTTCTTTATTTTCTGAAATCAACTTTTACAAAATGATTACTACATATACTGTAGCCTCCTGCAGGCAAATATAGTCTTCTCACTCTAGTTGTTTTCTATTTTTATAAGTTGTGTTTGGACAAAGACGGAATATTATGCTGCTTACTATACCAAGGCAATAACTGCTATGGTATTACGTGTTTAAAAAAGATGACTGATTGCAAACATGAACAAAAAAGTATTTTCTGAGTAAGTACTCCAGAATCCCCAACTCTCTCTTAGGAGCACCTTTGAACCAGATTTATTAACCAGTTTGATGCTATCCAGTGAGTTATATACTCATTGTGGAAGTTGTGCTGCCATGTGCCAGCTTTCTGCCTTTTCCTTAATGTGGTTTTTCATGTGGTCATTTTATTAGCTAAAAAATGCTTATACAATTACTAATTACCCAAAAGTGTTCTGCAGAGCATAGAACGTGCATTCATATTAATGTTGCAACCGTGTATGCATACGTATGTACTCCTATGGCTGATACTGGATTATAAAAGGGAAATCAAAATAAAGTAAAAGCATATAGAATACTAATATTCACTATTATGTAGTATAAAGAGAGAACTAGCAATCACTATAGTATTTAAAATGAGTTATGAATTAATGTAAAGTTTTAATAAAGGTTATGTCATTCACATGTTGTGTCCGTGATCTGATGCAAGATCTTACGTAAGACTTTACCAATGTTTTGGATGAGTTTTGCACGACAGTCAAAGTTGTCTTCAGCAGAACTCAAAATACAAATGCAAAGGAAGACATTTGACTTAAAGGAACATAAATTACTCCATTAAACACTACACGTACAATAGGTGACATTGCAGATGTTGTAATTTGCCACCCTGCACTCTTATCACCAGGAACCTAAAGACCCTTTTACTTTTTTAGAGACATCATATTCTACTTTGTGGAAAAAACGTATTAGGCACAAATTATTCAAAGAAGTTCAATTACCGTTTTATATGGAAGCCCATTTCTGCCTCAAAAAATCCTCTAAATCACTATAATGACAAATGTATCAAAATAGTGACTTATCCTGAAATAATGACTTAGTATCTCAAAAATGATGAAACTTTGTAAGAAAACAGAACACTTCATGACATTGTGACTTGGTATTAGAAAAATAATGACAAGCTTTTTCATTATTTATCTAGGTTTTTATATTTTTTTCCTTTTCCTTTTTATCAGTGGGGATGGGCTCTTCTTCCTAAATGAAAAATCAAGAATCTAAGAATATGCAAATGTCTCAATATTGACCTGCCACACACTTTCCTACTTCACAGAAAAGTCCACAGCTGTGTCCCAAATCACACACTTTTTACTTCAGTATATACTTACACACTTTTGCATGCTGTATACTGTATGCTATGCAGAGGATTATGGGTCAGGATAGCCAGAAAAGCATGCTGGCTTGCATACTACAAAAGTTGCTGGATGCAGTAGGACATTCTGGTTTTAACTATAAAATAGGACATAAATATTCTTCTTGCATATTAAATTGTGTGCCAGTTTAGGTGTGAAGTAACAATAAGCAAAACACATTCTTAAGTGAAGGACTTTTTAGTAATTGAAAAAATGAAGTCATGTTCCACAGTCAGCTATATCAGTCTTTTAATTTGTTAAGATATACAGGCAAATCCGATCTGTATACATTTCAAAGACACATTTAGCCTTGCTAATACATCACACAGGGTAAAGAAGCATTTATCAAACTCTTAAACATTTGTCAAACAAAAAGTCCTCGCACATTTTTGAATGTGCCTAGTGCTACTCTATAGTGATTTAACTAGAAGGTGATTATAGTCTAGACTAACTGTTCAAATAGTGCATTGCATACAAAGTTTACAGGCATCAGTAAGGACTTCCATCCCTCACATATGTGCCCAGCTGATGTGAATGTGACTGATGCCTGCTCAGTCTCCCATATTTGTGGGAGTTGTGATGAGGTAGAATGAACCCTGCCTCTTCCATACTGCTGAGCAGCACTGGTCCAGACTTTTAAACACAAAGTGGGTAAATATTTGCCTTAGTATACAACATGCCCTCCCACACCCCACCCCAGGGAGACTGCAAAGCACTTCTCCAAAGCCTCTTTATTACCAATTCCTGATTGGAGCGGCTTGGGACTGTTGTTGGCTTAGTGTGCCCAGATCTCCGGTAGGGAATAATTAAAACTCAGCCACTCTGTCGGGGGATCGACCGGACTTGTGCTGAGGGCCTGAGCCGCTAAGGAATGCCAGTGTGGACCCACCATGACTGAGCGGGTAAAAAAA
>CAFUXE010000515.1:135222-171999 GCA_903364295.1 Serranus cabrilla
AAAAAAAAAAAAAAAAAAAAAAAAAACTTGTGACAGCCAAATTGCCAGATTTGATGCTTCAAAACCATAGCCCAAAATAAAATGTCTGAGGTTTTACAGTCCATGGTTTTAGACTAGATCTAAGTAGTGAAGATATGAAATAAAGGCAGGATGATCTACAGATATATTGCAGCTACTGATCATCCAATCCAATCTGCAGCTATAATCACCTGGGGGGATGTCAGAGGATGTGGAAGGCTGGTCCCCTGTGGGCTTCGCAGTCCCCTCCTCAGCTGCTGGTTTGGGTGGAGGAGGAATAGGTGGTGGAGCTGGCAGACCAGGGAGCCAGTAGTTGGAAGCTGTAGCAAACAGCACCTGACTGACCTCTCTCCTGTAGCCGGGACACTGTCTGCACATCACTAGAGGCTGACTGGAGACAGAAAACACAAAGAAAAATCATTACATGGAGAATTTATTCACTAAACAAGCAGAAAACACTGATAGATTTTTCCATGTCATGACATTCTTCTATTTATGCTCCTGCAGTGCATGAATACTCATTTTGTGCACATGTACGTCCTTCTTTAGACACACAAACCCTTTTTTACTCCATGCCTGAGCTACACAAATACACCTGATAATGTTTCTTATGTTACATTTATTACTTACAAAAACTATGACAAAGAAAAATTGTAAACAACCTATTTTCATCATGACAATAAGACTAAACCACAATAAAAAAAGTAACCATTACATTTGTCTATAGAGTCAGCAACCTGCATGCATGTGCAGAATCACTCACTGTAGCTACCTGCTCCTTTACAGTATCCTACACAAGCTAGGTCTTGCTCAGATGCTGATCAACTGACCTTTTGCACTCTCATTTTAAAGACCTTTCAGTCAGTAATGATATGTCTCTGTCAGTGGTGTTATCTGATGTTACCAGTCCTTTGATGAAACAGATTTATGAACTACATTCATCTCCAGTCCAACTGAGAGTTTGATAAGAAGTAGCAACAAACAGCTGGAGCAGCATGCTGAAAAAGGTAAGTTAAAGCAACTTGAAGTTAATTTCAGGTGGCTATCTTTCATGTTACTATCCAAATCCTTCCTCTAGATGTTTGCAGCAGAAATACTTCAACATTTTAGCTTCTCCTCCCAAGCTAAACCCACACAGTGAAGTGAGTGAATCCAGCTTCTGACTGATTTGTGGCTCTGCATTAGTGGGAACAGGTGGTAATGGTAGGTGGGCAGGAACGACAGAGAGAGAGAGCAGTTCAGAGTTTATAATGACACCTGGATTTACTGAGAAGAGTCTGTCTGTTGTTTCACTGCGGAGCAGGAAGACATGAACACGTGGTATGTCAACAGTGCCTGAGATGTCTTTGGTTTCTGTTGACTAAAGCCAACATTTAGACTACAAAGAAAAACAGGTAAAAGCAGACTGTACCTCATGTCTGAGGAGTCACTGTCATTGTCAGAGAGCTCAAAGAGGTAATCTGAACTGCCCTCCTCATCTGAGAAGGAGCGCTCGACTTTTGGCTGCAACATGTCCTGAGTTATCTTGTTTCGGCTGTCCATGCTCTTCAGGTCCTCCTCACTACGGCACTTTTCTGTGGGACACAAATGTATACAGAGTCGACATTGAATAAAATGTAAAAAAGATGGTATTACTCTCTCATGCCATTCCATCTCTCTCCATTATTAATAAAGTTACTGGTATTTTGAATAAAATAATCCATCATGAAAAGATCATCTAGGCAAACCTGGGTGCTGGATGAGGTAGGCCTCCACCAGGTTGTTGAGGATGTGGTTCTTACGAATCCTCTCCACAGGGCAGCGGCAGGTGGGGCAAAGAGAAGATCGCTCCATCCAGCCGGAGTAGCAGGCAGCACAGAAGACATGCATGCAAGGCTGCAAGCTAAAGCAAAAAACAAGAGACTTAGAATAAAACTCAAACTATTTAGATTTGGTGCCTTACAGGACTACATAGTAAGGTTGGCCATCTGAGCAGAGTTCTTACCTGACACAGTCATGCAGTAAGTCCTGACAAATAACACACGTCAGGCTCTCTTCCATCTTGTCCGTCTTTGTCCCTTCCACTGGGGGTTTAGACAGCAGACTTCCCTTAGTTGAACTGACCACTTCAGTGCTGGAGGTGTGTGGCAAGTCCAAATCATAACCTTCATCTGGAACACAATAACTGGAGATTACATGCTGCACGGAGTCTGAGCAGTTTGACTTTTAGCAGTTTGACTTAGAAAAACTTTACAGGCTGGGCTTGAGGTCAAAAATAAGTCAAATTAAGTAAAGCTCTGGTAAGACATAAAGGGCCCTATGTCATTTGTGCAAGTCCAACAACCAGTGTCTATAGTCACCTTGGGTGCACGGACTGTGTGGATGAAGTGCATTCCCTATTTTGGTTCATGATATGCAGCAGAGCCAAGTGCCAAACGACGGGGTTTAATGTAAATCAGCTCTAACACAAATGTACCAATCACAGTGCGACACATGTCAACTGTTCAGTAAATGAAGAATTGGCATCTCCAAGAAGTCATTTTGTTGTCTGCATAATGCAGAGCGGCACAACATGAAAGCACAGCATCACAACTCTGCACCCAGAGGCAGACAGTGTGAGGTTTCAACACTTAATTAGTACAATCAGTAGTGACATGATCACACCAATCCCACACTTTTTTTTTGGTCTTAATTCTTCTTTGTTTCATATTGTAAATGGTTCATTCTGTTTGAAATGTGATACAGCAGTGTTTGCACCAGATTTCTTTTCATATGATGCACATGATTAATATGCCTCCATTAAGGTTGTGTGATAAGACAATATATATGGGCGCAGAGCATAGTGCTGCATTGCTAACATGTATATACAAAAATAGTCTATACGAAATAACAATGTTAATGCCTATTTTTTGAAAACCAAGCAACATGCTATATTTTGATATATATTGCTGTTGTTCACAAATAAACAAGCAGAATACCAAGTATTTTGTAGCCTCCTACTGTCATTTGCTGGTGATTTAATGACAGTAAACACATTAGCGTGGTACTCTAATCTGAGCTGCAAATGTAACAATCCTGTTGCCTTCGTGTGCTTCAGGGATTCACTGAACTGAAAGAGAAGCCTCATTCAGTATAAAGCAGCTGTGGACAAGATGCAGTACACGGTGCTGATAAGATTTGATAATGGCAGACTGGAGGTGTGTTTATAGGGTTTAGAGTTCATGTGCCTTTTAAACTTTATTTTGTCATTTTAGTGCTTTTTTTTTAGTATTTAGTTTGCTCTTGGTGAGGAAAATCCCCAGTGTGGCAGCTGTGTGATGCCAGGAGCAGATGTGCTTCTGAGAGGTCTATTCTCAGTGCGTAGTCTTAGAGCCAAAATACCATTAGCTCGCCTTTTCGCTTCCTAACTTTTATGAACCTGCCATCTGAGCACTGTGCACTCTGCACAAAAATACTGCAGAATGGCAAAGCAAATTGATCCAAGGTCTGAAAAACACTATAATCTGAGCCCTGCTGCCCCAAAATCTAATGTGAAGAAGTAAAGGAACTTACTGCCATCAGTTTTCCTCCGCTTGCTTTGTGGCTCCATGTTGTCGCCAGCTTCTTCCTGTGCTGGGGCACCATGTTTAGATTGGCCTGATATGATGGAGGAACAGACCTGGGTTAAATCATGTTGTTAATACTAACGGCTTGTGGAGGAGCTGCTCACACACAATGAGCTACTCCAGGAGTGTGGAATGGGTTTGATAAATCTTCTGAGCAGAATAATACAACCTACAGGTAATAGGTATACTGACCACAAGACGAGTGGTGAGTGACTGACACACACAATGAGTTACCATTGGACTGTGGGTAGTGCAGTATGTGACACAGATGGAAATCAGTGTGCTGGTTTTATAATCTGTTTGACAGACATGTTGGGTAAACCACACACATCTTTGCTATTGGTTAAGGCTGCAACTTCACCAGTCACAGTTCACCAAAGCTGAACTCCACGTGATGCAAAGACCTCCCCAATGGAAGTAAAGTATTATTCGCCCCCTCACTCGCATAGAATGGAATGAGAGTGAACGGGAGGCAAATAGTCACCAATTTTAATTTCGCGCATGTGTGATCGTGCCCTCAGTTCAATCAATCATAAGTCATTTCGTGGGCAATTAGCCAGAGCTGCACGTCCCAATGTCGCGGAAATTTTAAAACAACCTTCTGAGTTTTTAAAAGTTGGGAAAAGTAGAGGGAAATGGCTCAGTTAATCACAGTCAAGAAGGGAGAATAAACTCGACTCAGATGAGAGGAGACAGATAATCATCAGCTGGACATGTTTTGTCAAACACAGTCTGAGTTTAAATATGTTAAAGTTCAGTATGGATCAGCTGCCATCAGCTGATTATATCAGTAGGTCTGTTTTAATCAATGACTTATCAGAGTTAGCCTCTCTGTCTGCTCCTCTAGCATCCTGTGAATCCACCAATCACACACACACACACTGTCGGGGATGGCTGGTAGATGTAACTATACAAGCTGGGATTTCATTACAGTTGTATTATTATCTATTACAAACCTACTTTAATAAATGGGCAATATTGAACAAATTACTTGTATGCTAATATTATAAAGCCTATAGTTATGAGTTACTAGTGCAAATAGGCATTTGCGCTTTCTTTGTGAGAAGATTGAAAACACTTGATATCGGTCCGTTAAACATGAAGCTATAACTAGGTCTCTGTCCAGTATGTGCAAAAACCAAAGTGCAGAGACAGCACGCTGTGATCTTACAGGGGGTCATCTGACAGACGCTTTCTTGGCTGGAAGAAGTCACTGAATGGAGTCACTGCTACCAGCCAAGAAGTAGAACAGAACAGAACCACACATAACTTGTTCAACCAATAAAGCTCAAACATGCTGAAAATAGCAATCCACTTCTCATCTGCATAAAATCATTTATAAATGAATACATCTCAACAAGTGTAATGTATTAAAAAAGAGATGTGTGTTCATTTGCAGAGGGAAAGATGAAGCAGTGTTAGCAGATCACCTACCAGAGGGAGGACAGGCTGCTGTGGCGATGGGACCAGAAGTGGTTGGGCTTGCGATACAGAAGTGTGAAGTGGAGGTGGAGGGTTGAGGTTCCTCCTGAGTTGGATCATGAGGAGCCTTCGTGAGCATTACAGGCTCCACTGAGAGAGACATCTCTGAAGGTGGAACAGGAGCAGGACTGTGGGCGGACCGCTCTGTGTCTGAAGTTTGGATACGGGATGTTGGTTAGTAGTGACGCACAATGTAGCTGTGGAAATAAAATGGTTACATTCAACACAGGAGTTATGGCTACTTACCAAAACTATGTTGTGAAATAGCTTGCTCCGTTTTGATTGAGTGGTACACATAGGCAATATCTACAGGGTGACAGGAGAACATGGCATCCATATTTTCTTTTATACATTCATAAAAACTTTTCAATTATTTTAATGGTTTGAAAAAATGAACTCACTTTGTTCAGGCTCGCTTTTCCTGTATACAAAGTAGATGACATCACCGTTCTGCAGCATGTGAGTTTGCTTCTTGACCAGTTTGGACATGTTGATCACTGTGCCGTTAGTGCTACAGACAAATATTCAATTAGATGTGTTACTGTTCAATCTAAAAGTTTTCTTGGGGGATTTGCTTTGTGAAAGAACCAGGATCAAATCATACAGAATAGGGCTGCTCAAACATGTTCTGCAGCAACTTTTTTGCTGCTTGATAAAAATAAAAAAAAAGAGAACTTGCACAGTTCTCATTCCCCTGACTAACCCCTGTTAGTGCACCCCAATGTCGCACTGTGACCTTTACATTTTTGTAAAATTCTCAACAGGTGGGGTTCATGCAATCAGCCATGGGGATTCAACTCATCAGGTCAGGGACGGCAGATCGGTCTGGGGAGGATCAGCTCATGGGACCTCTCCCTGACCCAGGCTGACCCTCGCCAGGCGCATTTCCATCATGGCTGGATACAATAATAAGTTTATAAAGGTGGAATAAACAACAGGAATAAAGGCGAAGATAAATGTTTTTTTGAGTTAGATGAGGCCATCACTGCTCATGATGTTGGGACAAAAGTGTCCTCACAACATAAAAAACACTGGAATAATTTCCTACATTGTGCAGCCCTAATATGACTTGAATAACTTTAAAAATACAGGCCAAGTCTTTCATTCAAACTTTTTTCAACAGACGCTTTGTTTAATTTAATATCTACTACCTCATGTCTTCAAGCCACACCAGTCCTGAGCTTTCGTCTTGCACAATCTTGCAGTGCTCCCCTGAGACCAGCTTGTTGGCTGGGAAGGACAGATAACATCCTGGCAACGAAATAATAAAACACCATGATGAAATACACAGCAGACATAACAGAGACTACTTTGGCTCGCAACACAGAAGCTATGCAATTATTCTTTCAGTTTCTACTGCCCCTATTGGGGGAGTATAATGGGCTATATATATATGTTTTCATGTTAATTTAATATTTCCACCTCTAACCATTCCAAAATAAATGTTCAGGAATTCGGCTGATATTGTGATACAGTTCTACATCTTTAGCTTATTTAAAAAATAATGTTAATGCTTTGAAAGTTCAACTTCCTATTACTGAGCTTTACCTGGAACTGTGATGCACTGACATTCTGAAAACCCTTTATTGTCCAGACATAGCCCAACCAATTAAGACTAGTCGCTTTGCATTGCAAAAAAGTAGACCCCCAAAAGCTCTCACCAACAAAGCAGACACAGGGGGGGAAATATAGGCCTAACCTCTTCTTAAGCAAAAACCCATACAAAAAAAATCTACTTAATATTCTGCACACATGTTGTCAATGGACGCCTTTTGTTATCATCACAAGGGGCTGTCTAAGTTTGGTGCACTAAAGAAGGCTTTGTGTTTTCAAGGGGGAGGTTTTTAAAGGCTCCAGACACTGTCAGCAATGTCTATGCTACAGACAGGACTGTCTTTTGTTAATAAGCATCACCACATTTAAAGCTTTGAAAACAGGGGACAAGATGTTAACATAGTTTTAAGGAATGAGATTTAGGTTGAAGGCATTTTTGTTCATTCTATAATACATAAATATAGAATAAACCTACCTTTTTTTCTGCCAACGGTGCATTCCCTGTTGAAAAGCAGGACAGTTTCACTGGAGTCCACTTTGACAAGCTTTCCCCATGGTTGTCCTCTTTGATAACTGTCCATCTCCCAATGTTATTTTCTACAAGAAATGATAAAAAAAAATAAGAAGTCTGGAAAGGTTTCACTTTTGTTGTGTATCAGACTATAAGGCACGTGGTAGCACAGAGAAAGTGAAATTAACCATCAGTGCTTCTTACCATTTTCGGCAGACAAACCGTTATTAGGCATTACATCAATTATTTTTAAGTGAATCCACGCATCCATTCTTAATTTCAATATTCTTATAAAATGCAAGTCAATAAGATTTTTTCTTAGGTCCATCAGATCTCTTAAGGCAAAACGCTGCAGAACTAAACAATTTAGAGTATTGCTATGGGTTTAAATTGGATTTTAAATGCAATACTGCTAGATATGTCATGTTTTATGTAGGCCGATTTCACAAGTCGAGTCACCAAACGTAAAAGGACACCGTTAAAACATATATGCACCCAGCCAAATAAGCAAGGCTTCAATAAACTGAAAGATTTTGTCATCATTTTTGTAAGAGAACCATTGGGGCACAATCTGCTAACGAGATCTGCTAGCTAAGCTTGGCTCTTCTGAGTTTACTAGCTTTGTTAGCTGCCTCTACTGTGTGACAAGCTGGAAAAACACAGTCATATCATTCTTCAACAATCACTTAGATGAAATGTTTTATAATCTCCATGCTGTGGGACACAATCACACCTAACGTGAACACACATAACTTCAGTCAATGATAACACTAAGCTAACGCGATTGCTAACATTAGCAGCAAACTATACTGTGTATCCACGGGAACGATCCGCAGCAACAACCAGAAATCCCCGTAACGATTCCCCTTTCTCGTGTCTGAAACGATTACTTTACCGTCAAAAGCTGAGTTGTTTGTCCCAATAACTCTGTATAAAACACCCTCTTCTCCTCATATTCCAGCTAGACACAAAATACACTTCCTGCAGAGGTGGTTGACAATATATGCCGTCATCAGCTGATGGAGGAGGGGCTGTTTGGGTTTGTGTGTGATGATCCTCAGAACGAAACAGACACTACTTGCTGGTACGTTGAATAAACGTTTCACATGCTGATTTTATGAACAAAAAAATGGTTCGATTTGCCTTGAACATACACAAATTACCACTGGTGTACCCAATAGTGGAGGAAGTACACTGTTACTTTAATAAAAAGTAGTTAGCATTTTTAACTATTTTGTATAAAGTGATGATTATTGATTAATTATGTCATCTGCTATTTCCACAATTAAAGGACTGATTGTTTAGTTTGTAAAAATGTAGAAAATGGTACAAAAATTGAAGCTGGAACCATGAAATGATTTTAAAATCATAACGTCAGTTTATAATGACTTATAGGGTAAAATAATACATAATACATAGTTGCTGGTCACCAATACATATGGGTTTTTAGATGTATTGTTGATTCATTCCGGTTCAAGTCATGAAGTACAAGGTATTTGAATTCTGCAAGTTGTTATAAACTTAGCAACTGCCCTCTACTGGTTGAAACCCAGCTATTGCAACTTAGTTTTTATATTAGGAGGCAGCTTTTGTCACCATCCAAGTCTCTGGCTTTATATGTATATAAGAATTTGCAGTCCAGTGAAAGTAACTGCATATTGTTTTATTTCAAGTTATTAGATTGTAATTTAAATAGTATCTATGTTCTATGTGTGTAGCGTGAACATGCTTAAACAAAATGACAATTGTGTTGCAAAATGACAAAAAAAATGTCATGTTGTAAAGGTTTATTGGTCCTCATTTTGCAAAGCATGATTTATTTTACATTGTAATGCTAATTTTGTTAGTTAACTCATCTTCGCAAAGCCTGTATTACCTCATAATCCTTCATTTATAGACATGCAATTAGAGCAGAATTGATTTTTTATATTGTTATTTTTTATAACTATAACTTTTATAACCCAGAGAGCATTATTACCTGAATCTGCAGCTCCATTTGACATTATTGCATTTTATAGTGAGTTTCAACTCACACTACCACCTCTGCATGCAAATGAAAGACAGGCAGTTACAGATGTGCGAGTGAACACAATGGAGCATTAACATGCTAACAAGTGGACAAAAATCAGTTATTGCAGGTCTAAATGTTCGTCACAGTGTGATCATCTGAGTTGTCGCTATTACACAAAGCCTCTTTTGTTTCATATTAACTGCATTCATCATGTCTACTTATATAGTGAATCCCACTGTTCACACTGTAAAGGCATTACACACCTTGCTTGTGGGACCACTGGCCATTTTGATGTAGGATTTTATGGTCCACTTGCAAGTGGGCTGATCTTTCTTGTTTAAGAAAGACCAACATGTCTCTCTAATAGAAACAGCAAGCGAGTCCTTAATGGAGGACTAATCTCAGCAAAGCCCCATCTATTCCCTGGCAGTGCATTATTAATGGGCAGTGTGGAGGCTGGTGAATACAGGGGCCTCTCCTCACTAATGTGTTCATTCCTCATTGTTAGATGTCTGGTGGGGAGAACACCAACACATGCTGCCTTCTTACAGGCTCATGCACACACACACACACCTACACACAAAGGTGTGCCATCCATGCAGAATATATTCTTAAGGGAAATTATTATATTTTTAGTTGGTATTCAGTGTTGAACACAGAATCCTCTGCAGATCGTCTGATAAGGTCACAACGGCAAATTGAATGTAGCATATTGAATCCCAAACCCGTGCTGTCAATCAGCATTTCCTAATTGGATCAAAGATTACTTGTGGCAGCTGTATAAAACATCAAACGAGTAATTAAATGAAATAATGAGAAAATAAACCTTAATGTTGCCAAGTGGGAATGCAGGCGAGCTGAGGAACGTGATTCTGCCGTGCTCCCTGAAATTATCTCTCTCCGGCTCGGGCTAATTGCTGGAGGATGTCCTCTTAACTGAGTGTGAAAAGCTGTGTCTAATTACGGCAACATTAATCAGGCATTAGCATGTTATCACAAGGTTAACTTATCAGGAGGGGCCCAGAAGCAGCTGGAGGTGCCATTTACCCATGCTGCACTGGGCCAAGTGAGCCACAAGGGGTAGTGCTTGTTCTTCCTATGAATCATTACTCTGCTCCCTTGAAGCTGAGAGCTGAAATCAAAGGCAACCATGTTGGATCGCACTGAGTGGGCATTGTGGTTCAGAGATTCCTGCGTGGAATCGTAACGTCCAGAATCAATATGAGCTATTTCCTGCTCATTGTTGGGATGAAATGAGAGCATTTATCCTCAGGGGATTGCAAATTTTAGGTCATAATTTGTTAACATTTTACTTTACACGGACACACTAAAGGAGAGATCTTTATTGTACAACGTGTGAGGAATTATATGAACTGAAAGAATGTGGGAAATCAATGTCAAGCAATTGTGTGCTTGGTGGAGCAGTTGAGTCTAGTGTAATGAAGACTGACTGGGTGGTGAATGCATACTAAATTACCTCACTCATCAAACATGAATACAGATAAAACATGAGCCATTGCTGATTTTTGGGAAATAGTAAAGGGGACATATAGTCATTTTGCGGTTTATTCTTTTCAGGTTCATGATTTTGAATACAACTGTTTCA
This sequence comes from Serranus cabrilla, assembly GCA_903364295.1. NCBI lineage: Eukaryota > Metazoa > Chordata > Actinopteri > Perciformes > Serranidae > Serranus > Serranus cabrilla. The sequence continues at coordinate 145,989 of CAFUXE010000515.1, forward strand.
CCCTCTTTCTGAAACACTCTGTTTCAAGCCATATATGTATTTGCTATGTGTGCATATAATGGCTGCCTCACATATTCTGCATCTGTTTGGAGTGTTGGTTGGGCTTGTTGTCAGAAATGAACACTACTTACATATCATATACTCTGCAGTCACTTTTTCTGACACAGTTTCAGAATTAACAATAAGGTAACCTCCTGAAGTGTTGCCATGCTTGTTATATACATCCTGCAAAACCAGTAGTATTGCATGGTCTGGACTGTCTGATGTGTCCTCTAGTAGAATCTTCCAGCTACATGCGATATGCATGAAATTATATGAAGAATTCCATTCACATCTCAGCTGGTTGTCAAATCAAGTGTATCTTCAGCCTCCAACCTCTTTTAGAAACCTCTTGAAAAAGCCTAGTCTGCTCTGATTGGTTAATGTTCACAGGTCTTCTGCATCTGCGTCTCTGCACCTTCATTGCAGCCGGGGATTGACTGTAACGGCTCTGTAGCGGCACTTTCTACACACCTATATAAAGTGCAGTAATGACGTAACAACCAAAAGTCCTAACAGCCTGGTTAAAGGCGCCGTCTTTGAATATGGGCTGTGTGCATTTCTCCCTGGATTGAGCTTTTTTTTTTTTTTAACTTAAACATTATTCACATAACCCCCTCCCACAGAAGTCTATTTGCCACTGCTGTAACAAGCAGCATAGGTCATTGCATTAGTATTTTTAGTCTAAATGTGACAAATGCAATGCTACAAATTTAAATTGTGTGTTTTGGCCTTTTTTTTAAATAACATCTCACTGAAAAATGTAATAGATGTAATGGCACATGTGCAAGTTGGAGTCATCCCATGCCAAATGACCTGCATGTGTGTAGACTAAAGGTCATTTCTGGCAGCAGTTTGGTCCTGTGCCCTGACTTCATTACCAGCAGCTCCAGAGAAGTCTCATCAGGATTCCAGCAGGGCAGAGAAGCCGTACCTCCAGCAGCTCTGCCAAAGGCGTTCATTTGTCAGAGAGGCATGGAGATCACAGGCCGACAAATCTCCCACGTCTCCCAGACTGTCAAGCTCTTTGCCTGCATATCAAAGACAAAAGAACAGAGCCGGGGAGCAAGAGAGCAGAGCAGCCATTCTATGTAGAGATGGTCCGCCGTTTAAACCCCCCGAGCGTGCCCTTTGAAAACGCCTATTAGCCTGGGTGAGAGAGATTACAAGCAAATAAAATTATGTTCATTGTGATATTTGATTTCATAATACCCCCAGAATTATAATTACACCACACTCACACTTTTCATTTAAAAACCATTCGCAGACAACAAAGAATCAGAGATGGGAATGAGCAGGTTGTGCATCTCGTGAGTGAGTGCGCATTATCAGGCCTGTTTCACTAGAAGTAACAGTAATGGGAGAAGAATGGAGGCACTAATAAGAATGTAATCAGGTGCAAGAGAGCGGGATTTAATGATATGGAACACAGGGCTTTATTTTCATCTGTCAGTCTTTTGGTGCAACAACAGCAGAGCATGTTGGGAGGAAAATGCCTTTTTTCCTCCCAGAGGCTGCAATATGGAAGCAGATTTTATTTTTTTTACAGGCCCGCTTCTTACCCACCAACACATGGGTTATATCCCCCATCAGATCTCAGTTGCAACCTGTCTGACTGTCAGGGTTGCACCAAAAGCACAACGGTGTATTACAGGGGGAATGCGGGCATATGCTGTCTGGCTTAAACCAACAAGCAGAAGGGAAGAGATAAGAGACATTCTTGGGCGGCACAGAAACGAGGCATGAGAAGGGCCAGCTTGATAGCAGTACTTGTTGTTCTGATGTGTTAAATAGCTGGCCTTCAACACCCCAATCAATCGCTGAGTGAGCCACTGTGTAGCCAAGGGTTGTGTGTGATAGCCAGATGGCTGAAGTCAATGGAGCTTTGCCTGGTCTCTTGTGTCACAAAGGGATGATCATGAATCTGGGCCTGGCCACACAGACTGGACAAAATACATGAAATATTGCAGGCTGAATGTTTTCCTGTAAGCTCCAATAGATGTTGTTTCAGAATGTATCACTGATTAAGGCTCTGTGCTAATCAGCAACAGAATAATAAGTCATCTAAAAAAAAGCTAACAACATAGTTGGCCTTGGGAGGCTATCATGCACATTTTTGTCTTGGCTTGCACGACAGGCTTGTCTGATGTGATAAGTATTACTGCGGATCTCACCGTGTGTAATGATGCCTACCAACCATTGTGTGGTACTCCTGCCATTTGACACAGGAAAAAAGCGGGAGGCAGCCAAACTGCCAGTGTGCGCATACAAGAACGTCTGTGGGACAAGACAAGCATTTTGAATGCGCTCCAAGACCTCCAGAGGCCTGTGTTGACTAATCTGCAAACAATCCGCTCTGCAAGCCCCATTGCAAGTGGAAGAACAAGCCCCTTAAGCTGTGACATTAACGAACACAGCGAGATAAGATGGGGTTTGTTATCTTGGTGCTGGAGCTCCTGCCCAGATAGGAGATAAGAGCCTTTCAAAGCATGTTTGCTGCCAGACAAATTTCCAAAGAAGCATGAGACGAGGGCAAAGCTAGGCCTGGAATGCTGAGAAGCCCTGTCACAGCCAGTCTCATGAAGAATATGATCTCCCTGCCCTTTTCCGCCTTATTATAGCCGCCTTTGGTATTTTTGTGAGTGAGGGTTATAACTTGTTGATGACATGAATGCAGTTCATTCTGTGCACTGCAGTGAGGACCTTCCTTTGTTGAAAGAAGCAATAAGACTCCAACATGCATCAAAGGAATGACCTCACAATGAAGTTGAATGTCATAAAACACTAATAGGAACTGCGGATGTAGTGTATTAGAGCATTATTTCAATTGATTCATATATTATTCACATGTTCTGAGGCAGTGAACTGATTTTAACAGTGTCTCCCTGTGATAGTGATGCCACAATGACTGATATTATGTTCCAGATTTGTATGAATGTATGTCTTTATAGCATTGTTTGTTCGCCGACTCATATTTCTGATTTGTTGCCAGAGTAACCTGGATGTTGACTCTACTAGACTGGGCAAATGTATATTTAAGCTGCATTTCCATTTTCCATTTACACTGGGAAAACATACACTTGTCATCTAAGGAGCTAGAGATATAAAGTATATTTGTGCTCATAATATTGTGCATAGAAACACATCATTTGAGTATTATGGAATGTTAAAGGCATACCATTTAGGGATTGTCGCTCATGGTTTGTAAACACGTAATCCAGATTTGGCCCCTCCCCCCTGGCTCGATGAGACTGAAAGCAAACCACAGATTCACACGTTTTGGAACAGGCTTTGTGATGTGAACCACTGGTTTGCCATCTTTTTTAGGGGCCCGAAGTTACCATATTTGGATGAGAGGGTGGATCTGACTGAGAACCAGAGGACACCATACTACATTCCCACCTATGCCTGCAAACCAACGGCACTGGTTAAACTGAGCTATAAAAATGACAAATTAGCTGTAAAATCATTCAATATAAGTCAAAACATTTATTGAGTTACAGGGAATGTTTCACTGGCATTTGTGTTAAGCTAAAAGTCACGCATTTTGTTTGTTTTAGCCAATCACTCTCCCACACAATTTTTTTAGTGCTGAGTCACACTCACAAATATGCTTCTCTGTTCCTGTTGATTATGCTTGTTGTGGTGGAATATGATCCGACTGCCAGTAGATATAGGGGCATATCAATGACATTTTGAATAAACAGTCATGATGCTAAAAGTAACTGTATCTGTTAACTACTGCCAACCAAACCAGAACCTCACGCTATCAGCAAACTAAAAACAAGGCTCAATTAATTTATCAAATCAAACCAAACAGAAACCACCCCATTACTCATCAAAGCTGGATACACATGTGCTGTGCTGTTGCTGCTTCAGAGTACTGGTGGTCTTATCCTAACTTGAGCCTTGGCTCTTAGGCAACACTGACAGTTTTATATTTAAGCCCTGTGTTTTCAGTAGAGGGCTCACATGGTTTAATGTGGAAAGATAGGATGTTTTATTTTTAAATGTGTTATTAATTCATAGGCTGTAAAAACAGCCTTTTTGTCAATTTCATAATTTCATATTGGAAAGGAAATCCTCACACATGGACGCCAAGAACTAGGTGTTGCGTCTCTGCCAGCGTCAAACTGAATAAATGCTTATGAATATGCCCACACCACCAGAGGGGATGGACTAAATCGTAATTCTCATTCTGCGGCTTGGAAAAACTTCCGCCTTCCCGGATGCCAAGCGGCTCTGAGGCGATCCCAGTGATGAGCCAAGGAACGCTCTGCTAACTGAGCTCTGGAGAAATACGGTCACGGCAAGATCCATATTCAAATAAACTTCACTCTTGGCCCGTGCACACAAGCCATGTTGTCACCAGCTGGCAGTGCCTCTCACCGCCCCTTCAAATACTGAGCCACTTTTGATTAACGTCTCTACGGCTAATCATGCGCGTTGGCTGTGCCAAATTGGACGAGCCACGTATGGCCTCCATTTGCCTTGAAATCTTTTATTTTTTTAAACTCATTCGAAGCATTTGAGAGCCTCCCTTTACACCACCCACCCCTCCCCTAAGTCTTCTCTTGTCTAGTGCCCATACATAGAACAGAGAGGGTGGTGTGGCGGCACAGTGCCATCCTGTGGGTCCCTGAATGAGAGGACTATCGCTGCCAGATGCACCCAGCTGCATAAATGTTATTCATTTTTTATGGCTTGTGTACATAATATGGCCAGTGTGGGAGATTGTGAGGTTCCACTGAAGGCTGGAAAAATCCTCAAAATTGAATCAAAGTGGAAAACCTATTTTGGCTGCTGACTGTTCTGGACCTCCTTTTTTTCCATCTCCCTTAATTCTCTTCTACTCCTCCCTGTCTCACAAGCTCTCTGAGGTTCCTCTGTCAGTGATTTACAGTATATGCTTTCTCCAAGACTGCATTGGCTGCTCTCCTTGTACAGCCATATTGGTGGTGGTGTGAGACAGCCGGAATATTTGTCATAGGTCCAGAGGTGCAAAGACATTAGACAGCACTTTGTCACTAGGGTCTGGAATTCACACCATTTGGCTGTTTCCAAGTCAGCTCCTTAACCGCTGACTGGCCTGGTTTTTGTCAGCTGCCGCTCTGTTGACATTGAGAGCTAAAAAAAGATAGCAACATGGAAGGATGTATGCTACTAGCCTTTTTAGGTGGTCAAAACAACATGCAGTCTACAAAGAGCGCTGCGGCAAGGATCCGCAGCCAAAGCCCTTGACTCGGTGCTCTCTCCCTCAGTTCGCAGTTCATATATAGTTTAGTGGTTTAGAATGGCTCTCGTCAGGGTTTGCTAACCCCCGCAGAGAGATGGGCTTCAACTCCGAGCAGAGCCACCGTCTCCCAAATCACCAGGCCCAGCGGAGGCCCCAGCAATCCAAATGTGATCATGGCGGGGGCCTCCCGTCTCATTACCAATCTCCATTTCAAAACAGCCTTCAAATGGGAACTAATGCATTAGCTCTCGCTGGGGGAAAAGTCTAGGGAGCCACTACATTGCGGCTCAAAAACGCTTTCATACATGTTTTATCAGCGGGGGAAGAGTGAGCAAGAGAGAAAAGGAGCTTGGGCCGAACCATTCATTTGTTGCCCATCTTATTAGCTTGGCACTGTGTTATTAGCTGCCATTGTGCTCTATAAAAGCCCCTTAGGCCTGTTCCAGTGTTCGCTGAATCTGGGGTGAGCTCTGTGCCAAGCACTTTTTGGAGGTATTTGAGACCATGAAAATTCAATCCTAAACCCTCTGCATTGAGGTTTCTCACAGATAAATGAAGAGGATTAGTGAAACAATAAAACAATGTCTTACCTCAGATACCACCGTATCCTATTAATTGGGATTATAGTGGAGAAATGTGGAAAGAAACCCTCAATCTTGTATCACAGTCGCTTTTTTGACAAGCTGTTACATGAAGCCCTGTCATTGTAACAATGTTCCATCAAATAGGAAATGTGTTCCACATTATGAACAAGTAAATATAGAAAATCATAAACAATCCCAGCAACAAAAAAAGAAAAGGGCCTGGACATGTAAAGAATAGCTGTGGAAAAGAGCTGACAATTGCAGAAGCCGTAATAACCCACCTTGGGTTGGATATGCTAGGCAATGTGTCAATTGATTCCCATCTGATGATGGACTGTGTGCTGAAATAAATTGACCTTGCCAGGCGATGAGTGAAATTGATGGAGCTTTTCATCTCCGGAGGGCCGTTCCACACTCAGCCGTAAAATGGATAGAGCACAGGACAGAGTGATTGAGTCGGGGGAAAATGTAAGGTGTGTGTTTTTCTCCTACCAAAGCTTGCTTGGTAAATAATAGTTACAGGAAAAATCTCTATGCGGTAACAAGTACAGGGGTTAAGTACCTGTTGTTGACTAGATGATTAGGACTAAAAGCACACAGCGCCAAAGTGAAGCTGGCCACTGACAGATGCTACCCGTCGGAGGAATATGTGGCTCAATTACCAGGAGCCTAAATTGAAAGTGATAGTGATTTAAGTCTTCCCAATACGCCAGCCCCATTCTGGCAAACAGTCTTTTCAAGGAGGCTTTTTAAAAAACCCTGCTGGAGTGTGTGAGACACAGGAGCGCTATTGATTTTCAATAACATCCCCTAATGACCTGGCCACGGTTTGATCCACGCTGTCATTATGGGCTGATACCATGGGACAGGATTGGTGTGTCTCACGGCACACAGCAGCGAGATGAGTAGTCGGGGCATTATCAGGATGAATTGGTCGTCTCTGGACAGGCGGCAAGCACAGCCGAGGTCTTGTCAATAAGAGGACGGGGCGCCTCAGGGCTCCCTGCGCGGCCCACTCCAGAGCGCCTTCCGGCCTCATTAGAAAAGCAGATGAGTGGTGAGCATGAGGAGAGGGGGGGCGTATGAGAAGAGAGAGGAGCCTCTCCTCCACCATCCGATAGCCTGCCTCCCAGGCATTGCTCCTCTTAATGAGTCCAGACCGTGGGTCAATATGCGGCTGGGCTGCCAGTCAATACCGGTTACCTGCAACACAAACACTCAAAACCTGCTTTCATACAAAATCAATGTCCTATTAGTCCCTCCCTGTATTGCCTTGGCCCAATCTCATCGATTCCCTCTGAAGAGCTCCGCAGCCCATGTATGACAGATTATGGTCAAATGATCTTATGGCTTAGGCTACTCTGCTGGCCAAGTCTGTTGCCTTTATGATTTCAGAGTAATAGCTTGATATCAGATGAGCAAATACTCCAAACGCTGAAAACTGAGGCACAAGCGTTATTGGCAAACCTATCAACCTCACATCAACATTCCACTCAGTAGGTTTGGCTTACAGACAAATTCAGTACTGCACTGAAAATGAGGGCCAGGATGAAAAGACAAGCAACAAATGTATGACATTAGGTCCAAACTTTATTCCGTACATTTTAAACCAAGAATGTTCATTTTCATTTTTTTGCACGCCTAAAACTCTACTTGTTTTGTATACAAGAGTCTAAGAAAAACAACTGCACAACACCACAAGGTTGACAGAGAAAGTCCTTTTGCTGCCCACTAAAAAGTGTCCTTCTTTTCTGTCCGGGGCTGGTCCAGTTTTTGACTTGGAAGTCTTTAATAATTCCATCATTATTTATTAACACGTGTTAATCCAAGTTTCTCTCGGTATCACCAGTATCTGCTCCCTCCGGGTGATCTCTTCATCAGGGTGCTGTGTGCTGCTTTGCATAGATTGCAGATGATCCTTCTCGGCCCCCTTTACAACACCCTCCTGTCATATTTCCCGTCCGTTGGCCAGGCTTGTCTGTTGCCATCATATTCAACAGGGAAGTCATTCCCCATGTTTCATTTAATTTTGTTTTTCTAGAAATGGTTAAAAAGACTAATAAATTTACACGGTAATTTTGCAGCGAAGGAATATCAACAAGTTATTTACATCGGTTTTCTTTACAGAGACTGAACAAAGACCTCATAATATATATTTATCTGCATATCTCAAAGGCAAAACGAACAAAACAAATTGGTAATGTAACTTTGTACATTGTCGTCATTGAGGATATCCTGGTACCATGAGGTTAAATTACTGAAGGTTGAAGCCAAATCCAGTCTTTACAGTGGGTCATAATGGATATGTCTCACAATCAACTGGGATAAATATTGTAAAAGGTGTGACTAATGCACAAAATACATAAAATTCATAGAAATGATATCTATACATGGAACAAGGATAGGAAATGTACAAACTCATTTCAGGACCTCTCTTTTCGCACAAAGCTGAAAAAAGGTATTTGATTAATATATTAATAATTATCAAATATTTAAGTCGGATATAAACATACACATATTTATGTTCTCTTTACCGACAATTCAACCTCCAGTCCACGAAAAATAAAGTCATGGCATGTGCTTAATCAGCCTTACACACCTTTACTTTGTACAATCATACCCTTTCCCTTAGGGAGTTTTGCTCTTCTCTGGCGAAGAGCAGTGCATTTTGTTCACAAGAAGATTTCAGATTTGGGGGGTGGGGATTGTGAGTGCGTCTGCTAAGCCTTTGTGCACTTTTCTAAGAAGCTACCGAGCCTCTACCTCTTTGGGGTTGCGAGATGGGGAGTAGTCCCGGGGGTCCTGCGTGGTGAGGGGGGTAGTCCTCCTGGGTGAGGCTGGCCTGGCACTGCCAGCTGGCACGAGGGGCGGGGGTGCACTGAGTGCAGCGGTAGGGGGTGTTCTGTTCAGAGGGCCGTTATGTCCTGTTGAGGGGCTGAGTCTTGGGTAGGGCATGCCGCCTAGGTGGGGCATAAATGGGGGCATGTGGGGTAGATGGCCCTCCATGGGGGACTGGTGCAGCTGATGGAGGCGTGCTCTGTCCAGCTCCTCCCTCAGGTGGAGGCGCTCTCGCTCCTCCGCCTGTTGTCTCATCCTCTCGTGCTCCCTGCGCACCTCCAACAGGTGCTCGTGGTGAGAGTAGTCGTGAGCCTCCCGTTCGCGGTAGGCCCGCTCCTGTTCGTACACGCTGGGGAAGCGATGTCCTTGCTCGGCCCTGAGCTGGAAGTCCATGCGCCTTTGCAGGTCCAGGCTGCGGTAGGCCTCCCTGAGAGGGTCCCACGGGAAGGCCGGGTGGGGCAGGCGTTCTCTTCCTGCCAGAGGGCTCACTCCCATAAAGGGAGCCATGCGCGCTCGGTCTAGAACATTGAGGCTGCCCATCTGGGGCATGGCGCTCATGGAAAGAGGCAGAGAGTGCGCCATGGGGACACCATGCAGGCCGGGTGCTGGAATGTCACTGCCGCGTGGTGAGGGGAGAGGGGCCTGGTGGGACAAAGGTGGGTGGTGGTGGTGCGGGTTTACAGGCTGGCTGATGGGAGCAGGGAGGTTTTGGGATGGTGGTTGGGGGGCGGGCTCGGAACTCACCACCATGACCTCCTGCTCCTCCTTCCTCTCCTCCTTAATCTTCATGTCACTTTTCACCTTGTGGAGGAGCTCTGCGGGTGGGGGCTCCTTCCTCTCGCTGTCCTTGAGTGTAGGCGGGGGCCCACCTGCCATCTTCATGCCCTGCTCATTGATCACTGCCTTGGAGTACGGGGAAGGAGAACGCTGAGCGGGTTTGATGGAGTCTTCTGAGGATCTCCTCTCCAGCATCTCCTTGCCGGGCGAGCGGCTCTCCTTCACCTTCACGTCACCCAGCGTAGAAGACTCTCTGTGGCGCTCTAGTAGCTCCTTCTCCGCCTCACGGACCCGATCTACGCTGCCACTGTGATGTCGACCCGAATCACAGGAATTCTGGCTGTTTGAGCGAATCAGGCTGCTGATCTGGTAGCTGACTGGTGCGGAGGCCGGAGATGAACGGTTGGAGTGGCGATTGCGATCCATAGAATCCCTGTAATGACATAATAAAGCTGTCCAGTTTAAACAAGCCCCATGTTTATATTAATGGATAATTGAAACTTGATTAAAGGACCACAATAACATCTATAGTTACAGGTTAATATCTCGTCTTCCTGCCTTTGTATGTTGGCAGATAACCTACGTCTTGTGAGAATATCATCCACAGAGATCCTTCCAATTAATTTGTGACAGAAAGCTTCTCTCTCAGATGCTTGTTGTCTGTTTGATTTGTGTCTGTTTCCTTGTTGGATCTTTGAATTCAGATTTTTTAGTTTCCAAGGATACAACTAATGGGCTGGAGAATTGTCACGATTTTCCTTTTGTCTTTAACAATACATCTTTTTTTATCTCCAGAACAGTTTAGGGTGATTCAAGTGTTTTTCATGTTGTCCAAAATGTAATCATTTTGTATATAATATGCTAATGCTGGCTGGAAAGGGGTCATCATTGTGGCCATGTCTCCAGAATTGCGATCATGTATTTGAGTACAAAAATATTCACAATTTCTGTAGTTGTTGTGTAATCAGATTTGTTTCCTTCTTGGGGGAATCACTTCATGCTGTAATACAGTAATACAGGTGCAATACAGTGAAGTTCCAAGTGAAATTAGTGCTGGGGGATATGTCAGTGTATACGTCATTAGGAATGAGAACTAAACAGAGATATCCCAGAAAAGATTTGTTTTGATATGTGGAAAATACAACCAAATACTACACAATCACATAGAAGAAGAAGAAAAATATATTTGATACTTCATCAAACCCAAGATTATTATATAAAATTCTTCGGACATATGGAAGGAACTGTGCATTTAGAGACAGAAACTTAATTCTCCTTGTGTTGTAAAGAAGGCTATAACTAAGAACTGACTGATGCAACAGATTAAAAACAATTAATAGATAATATCTTAGTGATGGTTACATATAGATTAAAAATGAACTGGGGCGAATGTTTAACATACAAATCCAAAGAGCAATATGTGGTTATTTCATATAGACTATTAATGTACTTAATTACAGAAAACATGATATATATGTCATTATTGATATATGAATGACCTATATCGGGATAGAAGATTTTTGTCATATCACCCAACCCTAGGTTAAATGTTGAATTGTGATGACAGCAACAATAACTTCTATCTTCCAAATAATAAACAAGTACAGAAAAAAAGCTCGACTTAATTGTCAGCTGCCTAAACCCACCTGTCTTTATCCTTCTCCTCTTTGCCGATGGACGAGTCTCTTTTCTCTCTCTCCCTCTCCCTTTCTCTTTCCCGTTCTCGTTCCCGTTCCCTCTCTCGCTCTCTCTCATGGCTGTTGGCTGAGCTGCTTCTCTCAGCGTCTGCGGTTTTGGGCCACTGCGGAGGGGTGGGGAAAGATGGTGGGGTGCGTCGAAGTCTGTTCCAGGTGTCGTGGTGGGGGCTGCCAAACGTGGGCAGTCCTCCTGGCCCCTCCTTGGTGCCAAACATGCTGTTGGACCCTGGAGGGAAGGGTGGGGGGAGAGACAGGCATGGGACCCACTGTAAGTTAATTGGGCACAAAACCTTCTTGAGGACACATAAGATGAGAAAGACTCGACAACAAAAGCTGCTTTTGTCTTTGTCTCTGGAGGTTCTCTCACTGAAGCTGTTTGAAAGAGTTAGAGGTTAATGGCTCCCCCCACCAGAGAAAAAAAACTACTCATTTGCTTTTGGACTAAAGGGCTTCTCCCCCCCTCCCTTTTTGCGCTGGATGAACAGGGGAGACTCACTTGCCCTCTGGAGTTGAGGGCTGTGAAAAGCCAAGGGAGACCTTAGCATTCCACAGCATGTCTATTCCAATCACATCCATTTGCACAACAGGGTGACCGATTTGGCACACAAAAATAGGAGGGATGAAGAGAAAGAGAGAAAGGCATAGAGAGAAGGTGGCGGGGGGAAAAGAGAAAGCCCTCCATGGTGGTGCAGAAGGGGCTTGTCAAATAATTAATAGATGAATTGCCACCAAACAGCGGACCTGAGAGTGCCTGTTGGCAGCAGCGCAGCCAGATTAAAGCCAGACTGTTGGGGACATGGTTGGTGGATGAAGTGGAGGCAGGGAGGAGGTTTGCTGTGCTGTGTTGTGCTGCCTTGTTGGGCCTCCCTGAGCTAGGGCTGTTTAGACACAGAAACTAGAGCTAAGTGTCTTGATTTTTTTCTTCCTCCCCTCCTGGCTCTCCCTGTGGTCTAACCCTGCCCTACTCTGTTCTGTTACTGGCCACAGGGGCCAGATTGAAAGGGGGAGCGGTGGAGGAGGAGAGGGGGCCAGCGCTTACCAAGCGAGGGGTTGCCTAATCCTCCGAAGGCACTGCTTGAAAGGTTGCCGAGGCCGCCATAGGAACTGGAGCGACTGAAAGGATCTGTAAAATGCCAAACAGGGATTAGCAAAAGGGGGGGGCTGGCTAGCGGTGCTCACCCCAACACCAACCCGTTCCACTCGGCTTTTCTCTTACAAGCGAGCTGTGGTTTTTTTTTTAGCGCTGCCACCCTAGTTCTCTGCCTGGTAATCCTGCAGTAGCCAGGTCGCCTGGACGCTGGATTCACTGCCACTAACTGGAGTGGAGTGTCCCTGACCCTGCCGGGGCTAGTGGAAGCTTCACGGGGAAATTATTATATAGCTGTTGGAGCTGAGCTGAAAATAGACAATAGTGGTATGAAGGGGAATTAGAAGCTGCAAAATTAGGCCAGACGGACCACAATGATTTAACTGGAGAATCAGTGTCTGATGGGCTCCACTGACGCAGACTAGAGCCTCCGAATTTATAGGAATAACACAAACATTTACCCTGAGAAGTCAGTGAGCAACGTTCATCAACTGATAATTTGCAGTCCCATTTTAATTCAGCAAAAATCCATCAGGAAATGCAGGACTTATCAACAGATTAGGGTTTAAGGATTTTCAGCTCTGGGGCTTGTTAATATATTAGAAAAAGACAACAATTAAGAAATCTCCTCTGCCTCACACATGAATTCCCTGGACAGGAAAATTTTGTTCGCTAAATCTTCCTCCTCAGTGCACCATGTATTCATAAGCTCAAAATGGATTGACTCGAGGGCTTATTCCATGAAATCAACTTGTGTCTCAGATAGAATGGTGGAGAATTAATCGATGCACAAATAAATAATTAAATGCACAAAATAAATCCAACATTAACTACCTTCCATTCATTTGCAAGCATATAAAAAATTGTGTTGTATATGCTGTTGCAGTTTGTCGACTGAATATGAGGCTAGCTTAGTCTTTTAATGACCCCAGACAGAGTTATTTAAGGCTGTTTTTATGAATCACACAGTCTGATTATATGACAAGTGCCGCAACCGACTGACTACAGGGCCAACTGGATTCCATATTAACCTTATGAACCTGAGATCAAAACTAGAAATATCTAGGCTTCAAATTACACCCTTGTGGCTTGTAATGTGTTTAACACATGAGTGTAAAAGAGAGAGAGAGTGAGTGAGAGACGGAGAGAAAGAGGAGATAAATGTATAAAAAAATGAACATGGGGTTACTTACACTTACCTGCCAAATGGCTAGGAGGCAGGAAGCCGCTGGGGTGGGGGACGTGGCCGTATGGAGAGGGAGCAGGGTGACCGGAGCCTATCAGGGTGGAGAGGATATAACAGTGTTATTATGATCAAGTCTGACATCTATAAATTCTCTAACTAGCAATACAGAGACAAACGGAAATGATTCTCCTTCAAACAGTCACACATGTGACCCCTGGACAGAAGCCCTGAGTGAGAAAACTGAATTCTGTTACCGATTTTCTAAGTCTGATCTGAATTGTTTTCCATCGACTTAAGAACACACAAAAGAAAAAATTGTGGCAAATGATTTTTTTTTACCTGAAGGACGATCAAGTGCTCCTTTCTATAATATTCATTTCAGTCACAAGAGGCTGAGGTGCACCGCTACCCTTTGTTCTAAATGTGACTAAAAGAGTTCATGTTCTCTTTCAGGTGAAGTTAGTGAAATAAGTATTCCAACAACTTCAAAACAATCCTGAAGGGGTTATCTAGGCTTTCTTCAAAGCCACCAGACTCCATTGACAAAAACAGCTATTTTAACTCCCAGAATACAAGAGTTGCTGATCTAATATTCTGCCACTTTGTTGGGTTTGTTTGTTTGTGGTACTTTGTGGTTTCTGGGTAAGGGGGCAGTGTATTCTGTGTGGCAATTTTCAAACTAGTGCTAGTGTTCAGAGCTTATTGTAGTAGCTTACATCACTGTCACTTTGTAAAGTGGGCATTTTCATTTCAATAACACTGAAAAGAACGCATTCAGCCTTTAAGCCATAAACACAGGAGCAACAACAATTCAGATCAGACTTCAAAAATTAACTACGATTGCTTTTTGTTTTTGTTTTTTTACCTCTCAGGGCTTCCATACCCCTATGAACAGCCAGGCCTGAAAGTGTATATATGACCAAATATTAACAAGTATTTTAATGCCATTGAGCAAATTAGCCATTGGTATTTTGCTCTTATTGCAGCTGCTGTGTGTTTGTGTTTGAGTCTATAGCTGCTTATTGAGGTCAGTTCCTGACTGTGCAACAAGCTGGCCTCTTTCACAAAACACTGTTACCATCACCCATATTCCATGAATTGTTAATGAAAGAACCAATTACAGCAGTGCCTCTGACACACCACTGCATAATTACCAGTCAAAGGCCGTTCGCCTCTCTGTTGCCCTCCAACGCAGGGCAAATCAGTCAATTACCTAAGCGGGAGTCATCCATATTCATAGACATATCTGACTCCCTGTACTGGCAAAACATTTGCTACAAAAGCACTATAATTAAGTGCACATTACATGAGGGGATGAGGGGAAAAAAACGATGCTATTTCATTACAGTACGAAATGCAGCTAAAAATGCTGATTTGCATAAAGACAAAATGGCATTGAGAATGGGATCATTTAAGTGTTCTGAATAATTTGTCTTGGAAGCAGCAGTTCATCACCCTGTGTTGGTTACTAGAAAACCCTACTGACCTGTGGAAGAGAAGAGGGGTCGTGCCAGGTCATGAGGGTATGGAAACCCAGGGAAGACTCCTGGAGCTGGGGGTCGACTGAACAGGTCCAGCTTTCCATTCATGTCTAGTTTATGAGGATCCAGCTGCATTTGCTATAGTGGAGAAAGGCAGAGAAATGGAGAAGGGGGGCGGACAAAGAAAATTAGGTCGGTGGACGACAGTACCAAACATTCAGCAGCAGAGTGAGAGGGATTTATCCTCGGTTTCACTGGGTGAGAGATCAGAGAAAGACAGATACATCAACAATGGCTCCATGTTTCCAATTCTGGCAAACTGTATTATAACAAACACATGTGAGCTGATTAGGGACACTAAATCCTTGGGAAACGGGAGTTCAAAGCCCAAGAAGGACTGACACCACCGGGCCAGAGGCATTAGCAGAGGATCTCCATGGCAAGGCCACGCCATCCTCTGTCAGTGACAGGAGTATTTCCACACAAGCAATGTTTGTCTGTTTTCAAATCGCCAATACAACTATTATGTGCCTCTTTCTCTTTAGCCATGCACAGTGTGTGACTGTCTCACTGTATTTTTTGAGAATCTTGGAGTCCTGGAGAAGACACAATTTTTGGTGGATTTTGTATCGTTAACTTTAACAGCAGTCAGTTTCTTTAATACCTGCCTGTTCCCACCCAGGTGGTCTTTGTAAACCCAGTAACAACATAAAAAGTAAAATCCAACTATGACATGATCAGCCCTACTTTTTTCATAACCAATAGTATTTGATTAAGCAGGAAGGAAATCCAGGCACTATAAGACAAAACAACAAGGATGGAATATTGAAAAGCCTTTATCTTAGCGGTCAATCATTTAAAAACACAACCTGTTTTGACCTCTGTAGGTCGTCAGGGCTTTAAACAGAGACAGGCGTTATCGCCGTTATCTAGTAAGATGACAGGTGAAACTAATTGAAAGTACTGCAAACATGAATGATGACATTAAAAACGTTTTTTAATATAGGTTTTAACATAAACTATTACAACCTATGTATGGATACCTACCTCACAACATCTCATGTTTTCAGTTGTATCATTTTGTTTCACCTTTATGTTATTATATAGGTCATGTTAATGCCTCCCACTGGTTCCTTTCTTGTTGTTATTTCTCTTACATGTAGGAGTGCCTGGATTGCCTTCCTCTTTGTCCTGTTTTTTACCCCATTCTCCAAGACCACCCCACACATTTTTGATCTATGGTTGAGTATACAGACAAACCAGTCATCTGTTTTTCCTATATTGTATCTGGTTTTACATGACAGCAAGATTCCTGTAAGACATCATTATCCATCTCACGCACCTTCATTTTCTGCTGGTGGTGGTAGATCTGCCATGCGATCTGGACATGCACTGCGCACCACTTGCCAGGTTTCTAAAAATTTAGAGAGAAACTGAGGTTAGCCGGCTGGCTTTGATAT
Organism: Serranus cabrilla; assembly: GCA_903364295.1. Lineage (NCBI taxonomy): Eukaryota > Metazoa > Chordata > Actinopteri > Perciformes > Serranidae > Serranus > Serranus cabrilla. The sequence goes on from CAFUXE010000515.1 coordinate 162,374, forward strand.
AGGGAGCTAAAAATGGATTCTGGCATTGAGATTTTTCTGGCCAAACTACAAAGTGGGAACTTAGAATTTTCAACCAGGCAACGGATTAAGAAAATCTAACCCTGACTTTTGCCCAACAGAGACCTCAAAGCTATCCTTAAATGCAGCCAATACCCTGAATTTCCTTGATCAGGAGTTGTTGAAGAATTTGAAGTTTTAGACTTTGTGGCCTGGCCAGAGAGATGAAACATTTCAGAAAAGATGGACAAGGCAACCACTTACCCTAACAGATGTCCTGAATGGATCTGTTATCTGTATGGACAAACGAACAATCGTTATCATCAACAACACAGATAAGAAGCCAAATTGTGCAGTCCTGCAGGCTGAAAAAGCAGCAGTGTTGGGAGGCTCAGGTCACACTGGGACTGTCCATGTCCTTACTTTCAGGCAAGTGTCTCAAAAGGATAATGCAAATAAATGCATTCATGTCTCTCTGGGACACACACTGTCTGTGTGTGGCTTTCACCAGAAGACACAGGAGCAGCAGACCGGTTCGGGCGCTTACCCGTGGATCCTTCTGTAGGAGTGTATGAGGTACTGCTCCGGGACGTCCTCCAACGTCGATGGGATTAGATGCCTGACAGAGAGAGAGAGAGACAGGGGGAAAGACATGCATGTTGATCAATCAGCTTTACACGTTTATAGACGAAAGAAACATTTGCCTAAGAATATATCTGTGACCCCTTCACGCATGTCTCTTGGCATAATATGACATAGCCTTAGCATAGTATTTTTTACACTTCCATAGTCTAAATTATGTGAAAGAGCAAAAAAAGTGAAATGCATCAGAAAGATGAGACGTGTCTTTAACAGATCTGCAAAAAAGAGTTATACTGTTATATATACTATATATATAATGCCAATCTATAAACTAATATAGATTAAAATAATGAAATATATATATAATACAATACAGAGACCTCCTGGCAGATTGCCCTGGACCCCTGGGAGTCCCCAGACTTTGACCTTGTAAAGTACTTATTCCTTCCTTTAGCATGAACATTATTTGCTTTGTTAAATTGTTTTTTTTTAAATGTTAGATACTCTAATGGAGTGATTCTCAAACTGGGGTCCACAGACCCCCGGGGGTCCATTATACTTTGCATTGTGTTGTTCTCTCATTATTAAGACTATAGAAGTGTAAAAAAAAATAGGATATGTTGTATTATCACATTTAGGGGTCACCAGTATATTCTGTCTTGCAAAAACAATATTGAGAACCTTTGCTGTAATACATAAGAGTAACAACTGTGACCTTATGTTCCCCTCCAACTATCTCAGTGTTCTCATATATAATGCAGTTATACACTAGTACAATGAAGCCCGTGGCAGAGAAACATGTGAGAAACTCTGTTTTAAAACCACTAGAAGATCCTTGAGCTAGTGATAATAGCGCCACTCTAACCTTATATCCTCCTTCACAGGCACTATAGCTCACTAATCCTCAACGACTGCTACTGTACGGCTGACGTCAGTAGATAAAACTGCGATGATGCTGCAGGCGCTGAGCCATGCCAGAGTAACACATCTCTGATCTCTGGAGCGCAAGTGCCTAGATCAGCCTTATTAATCCTCCCCTACATCAGGGATAGGAAGATCCTGCAGGGTGACCTGGGTCACCACCCCCCCACAAACAAACACACATCCAAAGCCCCCCCTCCCCTCCCAAGCTCCTCTCCAAGAATACTTAGCAGGGGCTTTGGACTCATAAGACTGTTTCTTGAACCATCTGGTGGGGCCTTCCACAAAAGGGCCCCTCCATGACAGAGCCCCCTGGGAATAGGGCCAGCGGATTTAGGCCGGCTTTGATTGGTAGCTTACACCAGGTCACAGCCGCTGGGCATCTGCCAGACAGACCCACACCCTCCCACTCCTCCCCGTCCCTTACATCCTCACTTCTCTCCTTTGCTCCCCTACACGGACAGATATTGCTTTCTTATCTTTGGCCTGTCCTGGCTCGGGTCAGCACACATCTCTGACCCTGGTTCAGGTCCAGACAAGCTTGACGAGTATTATAGATGGATTTATGGATTTAAATGGAACGGGGTGAGACCTATTAGAATCCTGTTTCACATCTTCCATGTGCGGAGATTTGCTGCTTTTCTCACATGAGATAGCAGAAGGAAGTTGTGCAGGAAAATCTCAAATGTGTCTTAGTACTGTAAGTGTAGTGTGTAACCTAGACCTTTACTTGTCATTTCTTCCATGGATATTGATGGATAGTGTTTATTCACATATGCATTCTTGCTGGGTAAAAAGTGATAGTGATGAGTGCAGTGTATTATGCAACTTTGAACATTTTTCAACTCTCTGTGACAAGAAAACATGCAGTGCTCACTCATATTTGAGTGTATTCATTATTCCTTCCATTAGTTTCCTATAATGTGTGTGTGTGTGTGCCCATTTTGGCCCATGCTAAATCTTATCGGCTCTTTTTACATACAGCCGGGATTCTAATGGTTCTTTTGCGCTGGCAAAAGGTGACTCGAGTTTTTGTCTTCAAATGAGTACGAGCTTGTGTGATTTCTTTTAAACCCATGCTTCATTAAACTCTGTCTGTTTGCAGATCGTGGGTTGGGGGTGGGGATGTGGGGCTGACCTTGGGCTGGAAGGCTCCTTGCAGCGAGCTGAAGGGTCCTGAGTGTGGGAGCAGCGGGGGCATGCCTGGCATGGTGGGGGGATAGGAGGGGAAGAACTGGGGAGAGAAGGGGAGGATGGGAGATACAGAAAGACACAAAACAAAATCAGACAGAGATACGTACAGGACTCGAGCATATGCACACACAAAACCACAGCTACATAAATGTACTCACGGCAACAGTCAAATATGTCAAATATTTGATTTGCCAAATGCAAATAACAAATGAAAATGAGAATAAGAAGCTTACATTTGAATGTCTGATGAATGGATTGTCCAGTTTGGGGGTGTATTTGTCGAACTGGAAGAAAAGAGAGAAAAGAATTAGGAAAAAAAAACAATCTACTCAACAAAAATCCTGCATGTAAAAGCCTTCTTCGACAATAACGTCTTATTATTTATACATCATGAAAACAAAACACATGATCAACATCTGTAACTGGTAATAAGCAGGGTTTTGATCCAGTATAATAAGCCCTGGAGTAAAGCAGCTGGCTTGCACTGGTCATGGGTTTACTTAAACTGCATGGTCAGATAGGCAGTTAAATTACTAACAATACGAGCGCTTTAGCAGACTGCCAAGATGAAGACAGCCTGCATGATTTTCCAATTGAGCGTACAGAGGTTGGGCGTGGAGGCCCAGCTAAGAGAATCAGACCATTTTAAAAGCAGACCAGTTGTTTCTATTCACTGGAAAATTTGTAGAAATGTGAATCTAATTGCTTTTGACTGCTATGGCTTTCTGTTCTTTTTTTTTTCTTACAACAAGCCCCGATGGTATAGATGGGAGGGGAGCATGTGGAGACAGACAGCTTGTTTTGGGTGTTAGAAAGCCAGACTTCAAAATCAAAATTAAGTTAAAACATTAGGCCAATTATCTGTGCATACAATCATGGAAAGAATATGTCGAGAGATGACATTTGCAATGGTTAGGAGCTAATTCAGGACAGATCAGCAGTCAACTGATATAGGTTGAATGCTGAAATTGATGTGTGGAGGCCTTTTTCTGTGCCCTAAGAATATCTCAGTTGGAATTTGCCGTATAAAAACGATGTGGTTAAATGAAAAAATGTTTCTGATCATGTCTCGAACACATGGGAATCTAGTCAGTAAGCTGAGAAGGAGCGGAGGGAGGGAGGGAACGGAGAATGTTGCCCCATGTATGAATGGAGACTTTGTACGTCTGTTCGCAAGCCAATACTGGCTCTCTATTTTGAAACCAGCTAATTACAAGTGACAGTAACTTATTCCTATTCCGCAAATACACAAACCATTTGCAGGTACTTTTTGCGAGTGTTTTCACAAAGCTGTCTTGGCAGGCGCAGACGTTTTGGGTTTACATAAAACAGGAAAATGAGTGGGTATGAATCAGTGTTTCTGTTTGCGCGTGTGCTGCGACACGGGTGGTTGAAGGGGGGGAGCAGGCGTAGGGTTGGCTAAGCTGCTGGTGGAGACGCAGGGTTTGGGTCAGGAGGCCGTCTGGTAGAGCGGGGGCCATTCACATCAGCGCACAAAATGGCTGCAGCAGCGGCGATGGTGTTGGCGGTGCTGTTTGTGGGCGATAATGGGCCCAAATCAAAGACAGACAGCCTACTGAGAGGAAACGCCGCGCCAGCTTCCGAGCTCATTAAACAGCTCCTCTGCATTTCTCTTTAATGTCTGACACTGGGAGAGGGATTTTGGCCGCTTTATGGCCTAGTAAAAAAAAAGGAGAAGAAAAAAAACAAAAACTCTTGCCCTTGTAATTTATGGTGTCTGTCACAGTTTTATAGTAAACAGCTTTGGCTAATTAAAGTTTAATATTTCATCTTATAACAATTAAGGATATTCCTTGTCCAAAGACATGGCAGGGGCAAGGGGGCGGGGTAGGAGAGACACTCAGTGCTGCCATTTGGCAAGCCAGCTGCTTGAGGGCGTTGAACAATAAACAAAAATAGAGGCTTCATAATTTCATTAATTACAGCCATTAGCCAAGGACTGTTACATAGTTGAAATGACATGGGGCGTCTAGAGAGCAGGAGAAAATAAAAGAGAGAGAGAGAGGGGGGGGCACAACTGGGCCATACTTGGTTTGCCTTTTCATTGCAGTACAGTAAAAAACAACCACAACATCATCATTACTCCTGCCTCTCTAAGCAAGCAGCAAAGAGAGGAGGAACAGCATTGTTACTGAGGGGAGGAAGGGAGGGGAAAAGGCAAAAGTTAAGTCACAACACAGTTTCAATTAAAATGGGAAAAAAACAGCAAAATACATTAATGGCAGTCTCAAATCCCATTGTAACATTTCAAGCGATGGGGGTTGTGTGTACATCATGGGCCACATAAAGCCAGCATTAGTGAGATGAGGGAAATCTGCTCTTTTATCTTCAAAGAGAGGACAGTGTACTGTATATAATTTCCTACCATGTCAGGAATGAACAGCAGACCAGATAACGGCATGTGTGCTGGCTGAAGAACCATCGTAATGCTCTCTTTACTTATCGGAGACTTTGCCATAAATACCAGAGCTTTGATTTCTAATGAACAGGATGGGGGTAATCTTACAGCGGGGCCTTAATGGGACCACAGGCTCTTAATCAGAGGTCATGACATGATGGATTAGATCTATTAGACTAATGCCAAAAAGCTACAAATGGAGGCCCCGTCTGAATTGAGATTGCTGTACGTTTGAAATGATGGATGAATAGTCAAAACCCTTTTTTCTTCTGTACTAATCTGAGAGCTTCCATTGTTTGACCCCCCCAGCCCCCCTGACCAGACTTGATGGCAGTCAAAGCACGGAAGCAATTACAAACATTATCAAAACAGTTTTGCAGTGATGTCATACCCCGTTCACTCGCGATGAGGTCATTTGACCGACTGCAAAGGCTTTGAATTTATATGGTTTCCGTTGAGATGTGCACACACACACACACACACGGCAAGGAAGTCTCACAAAAATACACAAGTCTGCAGGAATGCATTCACACACACTTCTTCAAATCTGTTTGATGACGCCTTTGTTGCTTCTTGTGAACAGGCAAATGAAAACATTCAAAACCATTTAAAACACATCCATATGCAAACAATTGAAAAGCCTGCCTTTAGGCAAGTCCCTGGTTTTGATCTCAGCAAACACTGAACAGCAAAATCTGTGTCAAAGTTTAAATGAGGGTGAGTCATTTCAATGATGTTTGGTAACACTGGCCTGTTTGGCATACAAAAACAGGCCACTATAAAAAAAGTTAGTGTGAATGTACAGGTTTTTAAAATATTAGACTGTGGATGAAGAAACTCCAAAGCATCACATATCACTAGCACATATGTGGATGAACTACAGGAAGTGCTAGTGTGTGTTTGTGTGTGTAAAGGGAGGTGTCAGCCAGCATTTGTCCTTATTGGAGTGGAACAGAAGTGTTGCTCCGAGCTTCTCATCAGCTTTCAGACTTTAGCAGTACGCAGAAATCAAAGAGCAAAATTGAAACTGAATGATATTTTTTGGAGGGAGGGGTTCCTCTATCTACGGGACATATTTGGTGAATTTTGGGGTAAAGAAAAAAAAAAAAAAAAGGGAGGACTTGATCGAAGAGGAGATTGGGGAGGGGTGACAAGTAGGTGGGTGGGAAGTAACGGGAGCTTTTTGTTTTTACTTATCCTCACATTTCTGGCTTGGGTACGCACCATGGGGGGTGCGGTGGGCGGGGTGAGGATGGCGGCCGGGGGCAGACTGGCGGGGAAGGGCGTGAAGGTGTGCTGGTGGGTGTGTTGGTGCTGGTGCATGTGCTGGTGTTGGTGAAACTCGGCCCTCAGGAGCGACACGGGGGCCAGCGGAGAGGCGGACGGCCCCCGGCCCCGCTCTGAACTCTGAACCAGGAAGCGGTTGTTCAGCTCCTGCCTCAGGAGGTCATGCTCTGTAAGAAAGGAGAGCGAGGAAAACCAAAAAAAAAAAAAAAAAAAAAGAAAAAAAAAGGGGGGCGGGGAGAGGGAAGGGGGGGGACACAAGAAAAAAAAGGCACGGGCGCCCAGTCAGTCTTCACAACAAGGGTAGAAGAGAAGAGAAAATAGTCACCTGGCATTCTCTGTTTCTCCAGCTCATGCTGTGAGGGTTTTCTACGTGGGGACTCATTGGTGGTGGTAAGAGAGTTGCCTGTGACAATGTGCCAATCAGAATCCCCGAATGAGGCTGGCAATACATGATAGGTTGGTTGAATGATATCAACAGGCTGGTATCTAAAGACAAGAAAGAACCAAGAGTCATCCCAGCAGAAAACACACACACTCTTGCCCTCTATTAGAAAGCTAATGCACAACTGGCATATTTATTACATATTTTGGAGACACCCATCATCACTGGAGACATTTGTTTCCTTCTATTGCAGCATGAAATTGCTTATTTTGGTGAAATCACTGAGCATATTATCAAATTGTTACAAATCGCATATTGTTGGCAAGAGAAAACATAATTCTGGTTGTTGAGGTTGCATCAGATTGCTGACTGAGTGCATCATTTCTCAACACGTGACTGGTAAAGTGCTGCTTTCAGTGCGCTGAAGATGTCTCCAGCTGTGATGATTGTCCAGTTGCTAGCTGCCTTTTTCCGATGTAGCATCCAAGCTGTCGCACAGTGACCTCATCACCCTTCTGAAATTACTAAACTACTATAGAGACAATCCATCTTAGAAATTAAAGTATTATGTTCTCCACCAGTGAAAATAAGACTGAACATCAAAGCGTGTGATTTGCGGGAGAGGCAGCCTACTATTGCTTTTTACAATTAAATCGGATTTAGTTCCATTCTGGGCTGCACAAGGAAGATTTGCTTGTGAGGCACTTTGAACATTTTTCACATTAGTGATGAGGTTATTTGAGGTTTCTGTAGCTGCTACACTAACTGGACTGCGTTCCTGATAGTTACAGCCAGAACAATAAAGAAATATGCAGACTTTTTAAGAAAACGACTCTTCTTTCTTCATCTTTCTATGAGCTTTACTATCTCTCTGTGTTACATACGGCGCTTTGTGCTTGATGCAAACTTATTTATTATTCACTATGCTCTTTGAAAACCGACTCTTGAACCTGATTCTATAAAATAGAAAACATGGAAAACATAATGAAGGCAAACTTTTCATCACAAGACCAAGGCCTTGTTTAAAATATGTTTTCCTTTAACAATTAAATGTAACAGCCTGTAAAAGAGGGAAATAAACCTATGTCATACATACATCTAACAATGAAAATAATGGACACATTCTTCATTAGAGATATAAAACATATATAAACAGATGGATATATTGTACTGTGATGAAATGGAAATAAATAGCACTTACCAGATCAGCAAATCACATAAGAACACTTGAATTTTCAACACATATTTTGTGATCAACTAGTCATTACAGGTTGAACACTAGTTCTCCAGTAAGTTTGCACTGGGATTTTGCATTCTACGCACAAGTAAATATACTTTCTTATAATTACTTTCTTACAACTGGAACTGTAACATGGATACAGTAGAGCTGTGCAGCCAAGTATAACAACTTAACCTAAAAAACAATTGAAATTGCTGCACAGCCAGTGTATAATCATACTATGAAACATCAACATTCAAAGATGCAGCTAAATGTGTTATAAAAAAGCTTTAGATGTTTACAAAAGTTGGACTTTTTTAAAAAAAAAAAAGGACATTTCTGATAAAGAAATGCTGGAACTTGTTACCATGCATGTGACCAGTGTTTGCAGCACTTCCTTCTATAGCTAGAATGTAACTGCACTGAAGCTATCATCTACCATCTGAGGTGCGCGGCTTTACCTGGGTAAGGGGTGCCAGCGGGGTGCCCAGGCACCACTAAACTGTTGGTCGGTAAGGTCGGTGGTGGCGGCAGTGTGGCTGGGGTTGCAAACATGGCCGGATGGCGATGGGCCGGGCTCCGTAGGGAGGAATAGTGCGAGGTAGAGAGATTAGCTATGGACAGAGGTAAGGCGGGGGCGGAGGATGGGAGCCCGCTGACGTGGTGGTGGTGGTGAGGGGAAGGGGGCAAGTGCTGTTTGGGAAGACCCAACGGACTGCTGCTGTGGCTGAAGATTTAATGGGAGACAAAGGAAAAAAACACAATTCCCTATTAAACTAATGATTATTTTATGAACATATAGTCTAGTTTATTCATTCAGTCAGAATGCAGCAGTGTGATACATTCAGGGAAAGTGCTACTAAATAGTGCATGTTGTGTAGATGTGATATATTTGTTGTATGTATGTGTTCACTTGCTTTGTTTCAGCTCAGTGTTCATTCAGCTGCACTAAGAATATGTCTGATGCTTTGCTTTGACAACATAAGAATGATATTCCAATAAACTTTTAACATTGAAATAAAAAAAGCTGAGGGCAGACTGAGGAGATGAGATGAAACAGGAAATAAGTGAATGTTCTGTGCGTTTCGGAGTGTTGCTCAATAAAAAACAGTGACTCTGACAGCTGGTTATTGGCTGGGAAATCAATATCCGCATGAAAACAGTCAATATTGTGAAGAACTGTACAGTATCTTGTCGCATCGGATGACATTATAGTAATTTGGAAATTGCTGCAGTTTATTTTATTGCTGTCTCCATCAGACTGGCAGGAACACATTAAAGGAGAGTGTCAGCGATGGAACACAGTGATTAGGTACAAAAGGTGAAGCAGGGAAAGTGAACACAGCTCCCTGGATATAGAGTTTCTCTATATCTCTCTTAGTGACATTTCTGGTGGTCTTACATGGACAAACCTCAACCGACCAAATGCAGCTGGATATGCAACATCAGTGTGTTACAGCATAAGTACACTCAGTAGTGTGTGTTGAATTCTTTGTGGGCAGCCATTGTGTTAAGTGAGTACAAAAGCCTGTGATCTTGCACGTCTGTGCACCTGTAACCACACATCCATGTAACAACGTACCTGATGTCGTGGAGGCTGTTGTACTGCAGCGGGTGATGCACCT
>CAFUXE010000515.1:180275-236497 GCA_903364295.1 Serranus cabrilla
AACCACCATGTTCTCCACCATCACAAGAAAAGAGTGACAATCGGAAGGTGTATCAGGTTCGCAAACATTTGCTGTCCCTCCTTGCACCCCATTCATCATTTTTGATTAGAGAGAGAGAGCAAGACAGAGGAAGAGGGATAAGGTGACCCAGACCAGGGGAGAAGGAGGGAGAAAGGTTAGTTAATAAGGCAGAGGAGAGGGGAGAGGGAGCAGAGGGCAGGGAGTTATGTCAGGTAAACTAATGGAGACAAGGCCTGGACCCTGACCTGTGGGGCTAAACCCACCACTGTCTGCCCCCATCTCCTCTAAGCCCTAGCCACACATACAGACAGGCAGCAACACACACACACACCCACACAAAGAATCTGGGTCTGGCCTCCTTGAGCTGTCTTGGACAAGGAACATTAACTCCAGTCTGCACGTTTTCAGCGCTGCTATGAGCTTCCGCATTTCACTGTGGCGTTCCAAGTGCGGCGAGTGAAGAATTGATTTGTTTGGAGTGTGAAGGCGGCGTGTCAGTTTGGGGAAATGTGTGAATGTGAGTATGTCTGTGAGGAGAGAGGGTGGTGGGGGGGTGTGGGGGTGCACGGTGAAACAGGAGCGAAATTGGACTCAGAAACGAGCCAAATCGCTTGCGAGATGAAACATACTACACCAGAAAAAAAAACAAAAAAACAAAACAAGAGAACACAAGGCCCCAGAAAAGTGTTGAGCAAGGCAGACTGGCACAAAAGCAAAAAACAGAAACAAAACAAAACAAACACACTTTTCTTTCTGCTCGACATATTTCAGACTGCAGATGACAAAACAACACTGAAAGAGTTAGAGGAATCAAAATCAAACCGCCAAGTGTGTCTGACTGTTTCATGAATCCGTGTCGAAGCGGAGGCTCCACACCACATCAAACCCTGTAAATTCTCCTGAAAGCCTCCTCTCCCCCTTTAGCAGCCAGCGCTTAGATTATTGTGTGCAGCTAAAAGGTAAGTGCTGGGAGTGTCACACTTGAGAGTGTGTTTTAAGCACCATAAAGTATCAAGACCCAGATGGCTCATCCTCCCTGAAATACATGTCCACTCTACCTCGGCTCCAGTGACACCTGCTCCCCGGATTAGGTCAGTGCTACGCCAAGCCAGCACACTAATACAGTGTGCCGCAGCTGATAAGAAGCCCAGGGCACTTCAGCACTTGCCCCGCACTTAACAGTTGATGAGTCAATACCTGTATCATTAGTGATAGGGATTGCTCTATATAGATCTTTTCCATAAACACAGAGCCAGGCTTGTGATGCAATATGTCAGTGTTGGGCCTCAACAGATGTGGTCTTTGAAGACATCAGTGCTGAGAGGTTTGGACTGAAGATGATTGCTTTTGGTTGTGCAGCCCGATATGTTTAAATATTTCATCTTTGTGCCAATAAAGCCTTAGCTTTTTAATATTTTCACAAACCAAAAAGCAAAGACATATTTTGGAACACTAAAACTGACTCCATTACTAGTAGCATCAATGATGAATTAATTAGTGAATTAAACAGTGCATTTATACATAATCAAAATGCCTTGATTTAAGTACAGTGCTGATCAGTGGTACAGTCTGAACACACATCTGGGTCTAATATTTCTATGCCCAAAACACATTCCTGAAAGTCTCCTCACTGTGTCTGCAAAGTGCAACACACGACAGAAATTGTTATGCTTTAAAAAACAAAAACAAAATTGTTAATAGTAAATGCATATCTCATATACATATTAGAGCAAATAAAACAAAAACAACCGAAAGGTCACTTGGAGAGGACAGACCTCTGCTAAGGCCATGTCTTATAGCAACATGTTAACAAAAGTGAAAAAAAATGGGAAAAATGCGTATCCACGCCCATGATCTGGATCTTCTCCAACATCTATTCATCATTCACTCATTCATCTATGCTATATCCTTCCACAAGACTCATGTCAATTGAGCCAGACGTTTTTCTGTTATTCTATTTAAAAACAGGGAAACAAATACAACTGAAAACATAACTTTCTTAGTTGAGGTAATAGTAATCTGTTTTTAAAGACAGCTGTTGCATTCAGAATACCACCTATTTAAACTGTAATGGTAAAACACAGCAAAAACACCCTGAAACTGCTTGCTGTTCAGAGGGTTGATACGTAATCCTGTTACTCGCTAACCCTTGCTCTAATGTATATATATAACCCATCAAATGGCACTTTATAGAGGTGGAAAACGCTAATCTGAACAAAAAGCAAATATCAGCAAGACCATATATCAGTCTAACCCTGGTCGATACTGCTGATAGTGCTCTGTACACACTTCTCCATGGGTCATGTGGCATTGGAGCCATTCCTCTTGCTCCATCCCAAAGCAAACAGCAGTGAAATCCCAGTCCTGCTGCTCAACCCCTCCACACAGCAGCACTAACCCAACAGCCAGGGAGGTTGGAGCCCATGCTCTGCTGAATGGGGTATTACAGCCAGTCAGTCAGAGGCCATTAGGGGCCCCGCCACCAGGGCCCAGTGCAGGGAATTCACCGGTAGCCAAAAACAACAGCCAAACAGATGACCGCTTGAATATTGGAAGAGACCACACTGTGCATGTTCTTTTTTTTTTAAAACCTTCCCTGAAATGTCTAAAATGCAGGCCCCTGTGTCTCAGCGAATTACTGCCTGTGTGTTAACAAACACTGGGACGATTAATGGCACTAGTGCCCTGCGAAATACAGAACCAAACACAAGCCCTTTCTCTGCAGAGTGTGTCGGGTTACTGCCTCCACCATGTGTTAAGGCTAATAGCTAGGCTCCATCCCAAACCTCTCCAAACCCAGCCCTCTGTCAAACATACTGTACTAGTCCAAACCTGCAGAATTGTTTCTAGACAGAGTGTCTATGATAAGCCACTGACAGAAACATAGATGCTAATATGCTGTCACTGGACAGGTATGGAGCCCAGAAGACAAGAGGACCACCCATCTAGAAATACTTGGAAAATATTTGATATTATAGGCTGATATTCTGCTTGATTTGGGATCTGGTTTCCTGGGTTCATCTCCTTTCTCCCCACAATCCTCTCTGGCACATTCTTCTAATGCACGGATGTTCTCGTCCGTCATGGAATCCGAAGCACTTTACATCCGTTCTGTTCCTGGCGATGGTTTTCCCATCTTTACAAGCCTGTGTGAACCGCTTCCCAAAATGTCCAATCCATTACAAGCATGTTTGTAATATCCATCTAGGCTGAAGACTGTCCCCTTGCCAGCGATTGTACATTATCCAAGCGTCGTGTTTGGCCACAATCGCCTACCATCTGGCTTTGTCAATGAGCGTTACAGCCTCATCTGCAAACAACATTGGCTCTGAACCGCTCAACACAGATGAGCTTAAAACGCACATAGCAGGGAACTGGGATCTTCAAACAAATGCAGGGCGGGGGAGAAACCCACTCTTGCTGGCAGAAAGACTAGAGCTTGGAATAAAGGATTAAAAACAAGAAAACCTGCAAGTGATCACAGGCGACACGCTTTACATTTCAGGCCTGACAGTAGTGATAAGACGCTGGTCATGTATTCTCCCAAGTAAACAATGAAAATGCCTTCCACACTGCAGCTGGCTGCGTCTCCATTGGAGGAGGAGGAGGAGGAGGTGGAGGATTAAGATTAGACGGAAGATGTGATGAGAGCTGCTGGTCTCTAGAGTTATCCTTTCTAAATTCTTCTCTTTATCCTCTCTAAAAAACAGGAGCCTGCATCCATTTTAGCCACTGGCGCTCCCCTGTTGAGATGGGAGTCAACCTGTGTTTTACAAGTTGGTCAGTTAACTGCAGGGGCTGCAGCTTATCTGCCAAAAAGCTTTTCCCTAGTCAGGGAGCCTCTGATTTCCTCACTCACTGGTGAAGCATCAGCTCCCTACACACAGCTAAGACCTTGGTTTATAGTGAAGCTGTTAGTGAACTTGAACACAGTAACTGCTAAGAGGGCAGCTTTGCTGTCAATGGGATTTCTTTGCTTATAATAGTCATTTATTGAATTATCTTTTCTCTGCCAAGAAAACTCATCATATTTTAACCTTTTGACTGGATGACAGTAATCCTGTAACCTGATTTCAACACTGCAAACGTCTTCTCCCTGATGGGTGCTTGCAATTGATAGCTGCACAAACAGAAATGTCAGCTGAGGTGTAAGTGTCACCTCTGGGTCAAAGCCACAGTAAAAAAAATAAAAATCGCATGGGCTCTTTTCCCAGTACGGTGTGCAGTGCTGCTGATGGTGTGGCAGACGAGGGGGTTCGTGCACGGAGGGGCCAGGATGGCAGTAAGATGGCATTTTATCATTTAACCTGAGAAGCCTCGGGGGAGCAGTGGCCTCTGTTGTGTATAGGAGACGGCTCTGAGGCTGCACAGTACTGCTCAGTATTGAAGTGATTCAATATATTCACTTTGACTTGATCTTATACACTGTGAAGCCTTCTGTATATGCCAACCGTACGATGGGAAGCACAGCTCAGAGGGGATACACCACTGCTGTTATATTATACTGCCTCCAATAAGTTAGGATCCTGTCTGAAATATGAACAAAATAAAATGCGATTTGATAATAATGCCTTTGTATTAATCAATTAATACAATTGAAAACGGTAAGGTGATTAAACTGATAAATACATACACTCATTATGAATTGTGTGGCATCAAATTTAGAATAAATTTAGAATAAGCGTATATTTACAAAAAGTTGAAATAATGTTTTCTTTTTTTTATATATTTGGTAGATTAATTAGTTATATGTAAAAAAAAAACAAAAAAAAAACAAAACAAAGCACAGTGTCCAAACTCTTTAGAGAGTACAGAAGCCAAAATGCTGATCATGCCCCTGACAACGTATCCTAAAACCCCCCCATGGCCTTTAGTGATTCTGTAATTGCTCCCTCTCCACAGCTAAAGCTGAATCCATATTCAGTCAATGAAAACAGAGCCACATAATGGAGCCTAATCACACAGCCTTCAATGTGACTCCCATTTTCTGTCACAATAGCTGATCACCACCCATGGGCTTGCTGACACAGATGACAGGCACTGATCGGACTGACTGACAGGTGTCAAGTGTCCTGACATGTAATGGCTAACAAAGACAAGAGGGAGAAATACATTAACTATCTCGCAGAGATTCTGTTTCACGATTGAAGCTCAACCAGCAGTGACCCAATACTCTAAACAGGGGCTAAGTTAATATTTCATGCACACTGGGCTCTTTGCACAGAGCAGTCACTTTTCTAATGGACGTAATAGTGCTCTGCAGGGGCCACAGAGTGCACGCAGGGATAGCATGACATATCAGCACTGATTTTACAAGCTGGCTAATTGCCGTGCATAGAAAATCAGGAGCGTCTTTGAAAACAGGCAGCTTGTAAGCGCCTGTGCAGTTTAACATTACTTCCTGAATCATACAAAACCAAACAATTCCCTTCAGTCAGACTTTCAAGGTGCTAGGCCATAAAGGGATTGTGGGTAATGTGTCCCGGCCCCTTTGACTGCCTGCCACTCTACATAAATACTACATGACGATGTAATCGTAATTTAAAAAGCTATAAATATTGAAGAAGAATTAAAATAATTTATGGAACACTGCTGTGTAAATGTGTATGAGTGTGTGTGTGTGTGGGAGTGTTTTGTCTCCTCTCACTGCTCTCTCACTGTGTATGCTGAAACGATGGGCAGCGGCGGTGCAAGCTGGGAATTCTGTAATTGCTTTTTCTGTCCCTGAAGCAGGCCTTCCTGCTTTAAATCAAAAAAGGCAATCTCTGTCAGTAATGGCTCAATTAATAATTAAACACGTGTCTTATCTCCGCCGAGCTCCCCCTATTTATTTTCATCTCTCCGACAGGGATGGCTGCACAAACAGCATTAGCACTATCAATAAAGGGAGCATTAATATCAGCCCCTTTCTCCAAAAACAAATCACCCAGCTCATAAACTGTCCTATGTCTGTGAGCAGTAATAACCCAGAGATTAATAAAGAAACAAGCCATATTCCGAGGTTTTCTCCAATTTCTCCCAAGTATTTTCTCTCCCTCAACTGAGTGTTAGCTAACCCATCAGCCTTCTCTATTCTGCAGGAAGCTTGTACTTCTTTTTAATATTTACATTACATTAGGGGAACACAGGAGCTACTGTTAAAGCACAGTAACAGCTGAGGTGTTGTTAGAGGAAGAAGGATGGTTTCTTTTTTTGACTCCAAAACTACCAACTCCCAGCTCCCTTTTTACACATACTGTCACAAAACCTCAAACACCAGAGCTTGACCATAAGTGCTATGTCAATACAGAAACACTGGTTTTCTTGATAAAGAAAGCATGCCCTGCTAGCGGCCTGGACTTTGTCAAACAAATCACAGAAGGTGCTGGACGTGAGCTTCACCAGGCTGAGATTCCACAGCGGTGATGGCTGCTTTCAATTCCAGCGCTCGCTAATCTGGCTGTGCGAAGCCTCTGCAGCCCTTGTGTTTTTCCAACAACATGTCTCCCCTCCAGTCATCCAGCCTGCCTGCGAGCCAGCCACACTCTCCATCTACCTCCACTCAATCCTGATTCAACGGCGGCGAAAAGCTGATTAGTTGGTCAGAGGGTCAACCTCCATTCATTATTTAATGGGTGAGAGGCTGCAAACAGTCAGGCCGGCTGCCGAGGTTAGTGATACATTACACTGACCTGGCCAGAGGAGAGCTGCCCAGACGAATACAAACATGCTCTCTCATCTACTTCACTATGGCTGAGATGCCCTCAATCCCCCCTGCCCCTGACCTTGCCTTTCCCTCTCCAATCACCATCCTTCCTCCCTTCTCTGGCATTCAGAATCCAGCAGGTGGGGACTGTGTTCATTTTCCTGTGCGCTTGCAGTGCAGGAGCAGGCCTGTAGCTATGGCTGGCCCAGGTAACAGAAGAGGAGGAGGAGGAGGGGGAGGAGGAGGCCATAGCTCTTTTATTGACATGCAGCAAACAGCAGTGGCGGAACAAAGGCCACTCAGCACCTATTGAGAGAGCAGGCCTGCAGACAGGGTGGTTGATTAGCGATTCGACACGGGGACCCTGGACTGTGTAGCACATAATGAGAGCTTAGGGAGCAAGCCATGAGCCGATGGGGGAAGGAGGTGCGGTGGGGGCGGGCTGAGGATAGAAGAGGGGAGAGGCGGGGTTCTACCATAAGGAATTGATTTCCCACAATAGAAGATTGATATATGAGTAAAAGGGCTCCAAAGAAAAAAAGCAAGGGTATGGGCAGATCCTAAATCCTTAAGCTACAGCATTGGTAATGTGTTTATATATAAACAGTTAGAGGATAAGCCCTAAATCCACTGCCAAGCTAAATGGTTTATGCATCTTTTTTGATTGTTTACTTCTGTGTCAATTAAGCAAATTGGTCCAACATCCCTGACGAGCAGGAGATCTAAAGTAAGTGTGTTTTGCATTCATGTCCAAAAGCTTCTATCTCCCTGAACACCACAGTAACCCCGTCTTCACCTTTCACGCGGCCTCAGAGAGATGTTAACGGAGTCAGATGTGCATGATGGCAGTTGTGTGTGTGCTTTTTTTCCCCTCCCTCTTCTTCGTCTGCACGCTCTCTCCTTCCTTTGTTCCTCTGGTCTAATCCAGTATGTGTGGGCCGGTAAGTTTAATGGAAACAATTTATTAAGTCCGGCTTAAAATGCCATCTGCAGCTAAGCCTCCCAAAGCCGCTAAGCTCCTGGTTTCGCCCCGGAGCTTGCTGTGTTCACGCTTACTGTAATGCTCTGTTTAAAATGAGCACAACGGGTCAAAATTAATCAGGATTACAAGGGCACAAATCCACTTCAGAAATGGGTTTTCTACCAATCTTGCGCCTGCTATCCCAAGATGCCCCAGGTTTGTCTGGTGGACTGCGCACCGCACAGGTTTACCCTCACATCATGGCAGGTAGCACCGAGCCAGGACAACAAGACCTCAGCGAGTACAAGGGGGCAGGAAAATACGCACACCTACTGCTGTAAAATCCACACACAACATTCAACATAGTCACTGCAGATTCCAAAGTGTTCTCAGATATTTCTAGCCGCTGACAGCTAGGTGATAACTCCCCACCACTTCCATAGGCGCAGCATTGTGAAATGTTATAAGAAGGCCTACCAGTGAAGTGTTTATCTGTGCTCTGCGGAGGTGCCCTGTGCATGCTCAGCAGCTACATTTAGCTTCTCATTCGCCTTCAAGCAAGTGACAACAGTAAACTCTGACCTGCAATTCAATAAGAGTAGCCCTGAGTGGAGCACAAGTCTTCGTAGCGCTTTTACTTAAACATGCCATCCTCCAGGAAATCAATAATTTGCAGGAGGTTTAAGAACAGGAAATAAACAAAAACCAATAACTGTTAGATAATGCTTGCCCTCTGCTGTACCTTCCTACCTCTAAACCACCAACACAGACAGACATTCAGTGCAACTTCTAGCTGCTAGCTGTTGGGCAACAACATGCAGAGAGAACTGCAGTGTGTGCTGTGTTATTACGGATGCTATTAGCTTCTATTATCGGTACTGTTAGTTCATGAATGTACAAATGACGAAAAGTAAATGAGCGAAAGAAGGCAAGGGTGTCTGGGTTTTGCCCAAAACCATGTTCTGTGTGCATAATTACAGCGCTCTGCCTTCGCTGATTACTATGTTGGTCTTTCCTCTCCTCTATTAACCCTGAACCGTTTCATTAACATGACAGACTGTGGGCCTGTGTGCAATTTGGACTTAACCTCAACTGTTTGTACCCGTAACTGCTCACCAAAATAAAGTTCAGAAAGGAGCACAGTGTTGAAAGGCAAGGAAGAGTTAAAAGGAACAACGCTCATTACCTAGAGAAATGTACAAGCCAAACATCATCACAGCATTATATATTTATGTGTGCCATAATGTTTGTGTGTGTGTGTGTGTGTGCATCTGTCGGAGTGTCTCCCAGCCAACAGCTCGACAGGCCTGGTGATCAGAGGAAAGCAGGCTTTTCATTGGTCCCACAGGACTGTGAGCGAGACCGGTAATGGGACACATACGCCGCATTCTAAACCAGAGGAAAACAGCCTGTGGGCTGCTTTGTATTACACACACACATTATACACACACACAGACACAGAAAAACCAGTCTAGGCCAAAAACAAACACTGTCCTAGAATCCATTACAGCTCAAAACAACAACATTGGAATGGGAGAAGAGAGCCGGCTGGTGGCAGCTCTGCAATTGTAGCGTGATAACATCCTCACCAAATCACTTCATCAAAGCTCTGATTTCTTTGCTGCTTCACCCTTTGTAACCCCTAATTCTAATCTGGTGCCCTTCTTTCACATTACCCAAACAGGATCTGGTTGATCTGTGTAACAATCAGGAGAGCCTCTGATTGGATTGTCGGGATGTAATTCCAGGGTCCTAATCCTCAGCCCCGTGCGCACATTAGCAAGATCCACAGAGCCCTCCGTTCGCCAGCTGACACGGACGGGGTGTTTGAGAGTGAGGACGCATGTAAACGGCTGTGTATGCGCCTGCGAGAGCTGTTCTTCACAAAAGAGTATGTTTATATGCAGCCATGTTCTGTACGGGCATGCGGGGGAAATAAGTCAACACCCTGACAGCTGACAACAGCAGCAGTCCAGCAGCCCGGCGGAGAATAGATGGAGTCGGACGCGGTCTAGTTGTTTTCTAAACCATGCAAGTCTGGAAGTCATTGTCATTGTGAACGCTGGTTTCACGAGGCTGACGCTGGTCACAGGTCATCTACATCACACCGCCGACAGGCCTGGTTTCTCTCCTCCTTGTCAGCCATGCTTTTCCACTTAGCAGTCAAAGCTACTGTGCTAAACCAAGCAACACCTTCATGTGATGTTGAGCGGGATTCTAGCTTTCACGGTGGATAGTCAAAAAGTTATACTATATACTTTGCAGGATTTTCCAAAAAAACATGTACTGACTCTAACAAAAATAACTCCTCTCAATCATCAATTACAACACACTAAAAATGTGTGGCGGTGTCTTCATCTGCCCTCCACCTGGGTTGATTTTTTCTTTTCATTGTGCTGTGTACGAGACAATTCTGGACGTCTCCCAAAACACGGTTATAGCGAGTTGAAAGAACAAGAGTAAATCTGGTGTTTGTTTTCACTTTTGTTCAATTGGGGAGGAAGTTTAAATGTTACAAGCAGTAAGCTACAATTCCTGCATAGTATGCCTTTAACAATGCCTTTAACAATGCCTTTGACTGCGTGCTACATTTTTCAAGACATTACCTTAAAGATATTTTTACATAATTTAAAAAATGATTGTAAAAGTAGCAGTAGTGAAATAGTAAAATGTGTCAATGTGATGCCCTAATTAACATTAACTTTGTGTTTGTTATGATGACATTTGTAACAAGCTGATCTATTTGTCCAGTGTGTCCTGAAGACATCCCCCCGTCACAAACTGTCCTCATTTGGCCATAGTTTACACTGCTCTGCACTTCCACCTACTTCACCCTCTGCTTGTGTTAATGGCCCTGCTTCCTGGTTCCTGCCCTGAGGGGACGTGGTCTGCATGCTGCTATCTGTCACTAGTAGGCTGATCGTGCCTCTCCTCCCTTCCCTACCTCCCTGCATCCACAACTTGACACCTTTCTCCCTGTTCTGACCTGGCAGGCATCATTGCATTTAGTAAATATTCAGGTACAAAGGTTCTGTGCCCACATGGTATACGCTAACACATGTATGCGGTTGGGCGCACATTGCACAAAATCACATGAGATCATGCACAAACATACAAAAGCCTTACAATCCACATATGTGCATATGTTAATGCACACACAGACTTTGTGTTGTCTGGGGGGCTGACAAAGCTCTTTCTCTTTCCTTTGGCATCTATTATGGTCCAGGCCTGCTGTCAGAGAGCTTGTATTGCCTGAGGGAAGTTCCCATTTGTGGGAGCATGTGGCAGGGAGGCTCTAAATCCTCTCTAATGAACCAATATGTAGGAGGGCTAAGCCTTTGGCGGGGTTGTCCAAGAAACGCCACTCTGCACTCAGGCAAAAATGTATGCATATGTAGTCACCAGACCTCGTTTATGTCTGCTGACATTTAAATCTGAATGGGAGCTGCAGGATTAGAGCGGAGGAGATTTGGACTCATTCGCAAAACCCAGTTGTTGTTATGAGTATGAATGAGGCAAAGAAAGGAAAGACTAAAGGGATGGAGGAAACAGAGCGGACTCTTACCTTTGGGTGTGGTGGGGGAAAAGAGCTTCTCCGATCCTACATCAGACACCTGGAAAAACAAGAAAGCAGACCATTAGTGGATATGTCTCATGAGCTGAATCAGTGACAAAGTCTGGTCAATCTGACAAAAAAAATGACTTGTATAACAATAATTATTATTCATTAAAGCTAATGCAAGTGCTGAAACCCATTTTGTCAGCCTGGTAAAAGGGTTATTCAGCCACAAATGTGTCCATAAGTGCCTGAAAGGAAAGGTCCAGTTTCCATACAAAGCATTATACAGTCAATCAAATAACCCAATCAGCCAACAAAAAGAGCTTGCTCTGTACCTAATGGTCCCTGTCTGGCTTCTTCCTGTTGAGGTAACATTAGGTGGCACTGTTGTGCCACCTGAAAACCCTCAAAAGAAATGTTGTCAAAGACAGAGGAAGTCAGTAAGGTGGCTATGCAGCATTAGAGCACAAAGACTCCTGCATACACGCCACCACTCAGAAATCACATTTTGTTCTGCAATATCTTTGAATGGAATAACATATCTCATGAATAGAATGTGGTTCTACTCTAAAAGCAATACCCTTATTTCACAAATTCAATATCAAAGACAATATCGGCCCAAACTTGAAGTAAAGAGATGATCCGTCAGCAACATGAGCATTTATTGGGTCACAAACAGTTGTTACTGATTTGGCTGAAAGACAGTGAGCAGTAGAAACCTGATGGACTGTTGTCGAATGGAGGTTGAGAGGGAGAAAAGCACCTCACTATGAAGTGATAATGGAGATTTCTAGACTAAACACTGCAAGTATTTTTCCTCTCAGCTTTAGTTGGATATGTAGATTCTGGCAAGCCTCATTTAAATCAAAACACAGCATGCATTATTACCGATGTTCACTAGCCAAACGGGAAATGTTTAAACACTATGACCAAAAAGCAGTAAAGCCACACTAAAACCTGGTTATTGTGCAAAATACCGTGTGCTGTGTGCTTGGAATATTAACAATGAAAATCCTCCTTAGCCTGAAATATCAGCCCATATAAGGGTTTTGTTTAAAGCCAAGCTTTCCCTTTGCTTTAGATCCTCTCATCTGGGTTCTGCACACTTGTAAAAAGCTGCAAGAGCTGAACATATGTTCCACCCAAAGGGCCCGAGTGTCCTTAACTGCCACGCTTGTATTTTATGCGGCACAAAGGGAGCATATGTAAAGAATGAACAGTGAATCAGAGTGAGTGCAAGAGCGACAGAGACAAAAAGAGAAAGCAAATCATTTTGTAAACACAGATGGCTGTCCTTGGCATCCGTGTTAGTTCTTCACAAGTGTTTTGAGGACGTCCTCTTCTTTCCAAGACCTCCCAATTCCTCCTTCACTGCCTCTGAGTTACTGTTCTCCAGTGTTTGTCTGTCTGTGCTTTATGTCTCATCTCAGGGCTGTAATTTGTATATGTGTATTTGTGTATTTGTACCAAGCTGTCAAAGTAAGGGGGGGGTCGTGGCCTCGGAGCCATATGCACAACACACAATATGTAGATTCATGCACATAATACAGAACCAAAGTTAACAAGTGTTAGTTCTGCCAAGAGACGTTTAGCAATATGTGCTAAGATTAGCACAACAAGCTGATTGGCATGAAGAACAGTCAGTCACACTATGTCTGTCCTTACACAGCAGCCACATAAAATACAGGTTCAAGTGATGTCTGACGAGTGTAGGATAAAGTGACATCTGGCAGGTAAAGCTGACAACTGCAGCAAACTTAACACCCGTTCCCTCACCCCTCCCTTTCCAAGCATGTAAAAGAACCCACGGAGGGCGTCAGGTATCATAAAACCATGGACGGTCCTCTGTAGAGCCAAGTGTTCGGTTGGTCTTTTCACGTGTACTGTAGAATCATGGTTGGCTCCATGGAGGACCTGCTCTGTATGTAGATCTGAAGGACTCATTCTAAACTGACTGAAAAAATAAAAGATTCTTAGTTTCAGGTCAATAATAATAACCTTTTCTGCTAATAGATCCCCCTAAATCCTTAAACAAAAACTCCTAATATATTTCTTTTCTGAGCTGCATTTAGCGAATTTAAGACTTTAAAGATGCAGTGCAAAACTTTTGTCTTTATACTGCAAAATATGGATAACTTTTCCTGCCGACAACAGAATTAATCTTTGTGTGAACTTGTTTGGCAAGGGCATGAAATTATAAGATGGTTATGTATATATAAGAGTGATGTAAACATGCAGGATATAATTAAAAACCTTAACAATATTATTTTTAGCAATGATCTTCTACAGCTACAGCAGTTGCCAACATGTTATGAGAGTAAGATACTAAATTATGTATTGAAATACTGGTCAACCAATGTGTTTAAGGTAGTTCCATAGCCTGATGCAGATGTCAGAAGAGGTCAATAACACCTCTTTAGTTTTGTCTTGATAAGTGGAACATTTAATGGAGGGCGAACACTCAGCTCAATGGAGATGTTTCCTGTTTCCTCTTACAGTAGACGAGGCGAAAGACTACAGAGGAAAGACAGAGTGTTGTGCATTGCCCTCTTTCAGTCTCCCAGAACCGGGGCGCCAGGCTACAACACAGGCTCTTTGTTAGCTTTGGACGACATTAAACGCTCCAGTACCAAGCCTCAGCACTGCAGCGGCACAACCTCAGCCTTGAATCATGGCCCCGGAGGCCCTGGAAGAAAAATATGGGCTCAGAATGAAATGAAGCTTGTCAAATGGACACGGGAGCTGGCTCAGGGACTTGCTTAGTGTGGCACAGGGTCACAAAAGCAAAAAAAAGACAGGGTAGGTCATGCCATAACTCACTACAACAGTTAAAACAATTGTTATGACCAGAGTGGTTATCCAGAGAGCAAGGCAGACATAACGTTCCTGAGAAAGAGAACAGAAAATGCTGTGGTTACCATGTGCCAAGACGACCTAGTTCTCCTTATTCCTATTCTGGCTATTTTGAGTGCGCAGTGAGCTGTTTTATATTCCAAACATATTCCAAGTAACATCAACAACCAATATTTAGGTTTTAATGCTGTGTTTTGCACCTGCCAAGTCTGCATGAGTCAGTCGTATAATCCACAATTACAAGGCCGGCTTACAAAAGCACTTCTTAAAAAGGCATGTCAAAGCAGAGCCCTGATTTGGCTAGCTGTTGTTTTTGTAGAACTTTCTGGGTTTCGCTGGTCAAGTTGACATTTTTTCACGGGGCTGTGCTGCTGGCAGTCTGAGCTGCCTGCGGTTGTGGTGTGCAGAGGTCATGTATAACAAATTCTTCACACTCTCTTTGTTGAGGCAACCCTGGCTGCCATTAAAAACAGACAGGGAAAGACGAGACAGAGGGAAAATATATATAGAGAAAAAGAGACAGACAAAGAAAAAAAGAGGAGCAAAGGCCAGGTTTTCTAAAGGAAACAGGGAAATTTAACCATTTAAAAAAAATAATGGGGGAAATTCAAGCCACATTGCCTGGGAGCCAAAAGCCCTTGGAGCGGGCCGCAGGAAGCCTGACCTTTGAGGGGGCCGTCTGCTATCTGAGCCTGGGGCTTCAGGGGCCTGGCCTCCTCTCTGGAGGGCCGTCAGCAGGCCTCAGCTTTCCTTCCCTATTCTATTCATTAGCCATGCTTTATGATTCAGCTTCCTCTGAGCCACACAAGAGCTCCCTGAGGAAAGAGACTGCTGGAGAGAGGGAGAAAAAAGGGAGTGAGACTGAGGGAGGGGGGAAAAAAGCAAGAAGGAGGTCATAGGGCCCAGCCGGGGCCCAGCTCTCAGCAGCTGTGAAATCCTTCCGTTTCCTCGGCAGGCGTAAAAGGAATGAGGGGGAGAAAGAAAAAGAAGGAGGCCAGGGAGGGAGCTGGGCCAGTAAACCCACCATCAGAGTGCTAACTCCCTAAAGAGCCACATGCAGAACCATAATTCCCAGATTTAGGGAATGCCAAATTACAAATTACACTGCTGTTTGTTTTAAAAAGTCCCCAACTTCCCTGAACACCAATGACTTATTGGCTGCATAAATCTCCAGATAATAGCAGAGCCGCAGAGGGAGTGCAGAGAGGCAGAAACCCTCGCTAGCAATAAGTGAGACATTTACTGCAAGGCGAAATGCATTTGCTGTCACAGCAAAGAAGCAAGGGGGGGGAAAAGCTTAGCAATTTTTCCATGTCCACATCGCTTTTATTTAACAACACAGCAAGCTAATTAATTTAGAATATCTGAGACAAGCTTAATTGCACTTTTTTTAGTGTTAAAACGCTTCCCCGCTTAATTTAAGCACAATGGGCCGACGGAGCGAGACGATGCAGGCAGCGAGGGAGGGCGGTATAATCAACTGAATGACCTTCAGGCATAAATTTATGAAAGGCATTGATCAGTTAAGGCTGTGATTTCACTGAGACAGGAAGGTCAGCAATTACCCAGATTCAATTAACCTCATTTAGTAAAGACTGCTGAGAGACCAATTTCTCTCCGAACAACCCCCCACCTACCGAACCCCCTGCTTTATATCAAACGGTCCCCAGGCTGTCCGTCTACCTTTGATCTGAGAGCTCCGATTGCATTCCTTGGAGCTGAGCAAATTATCTCCAAACAGGAAGAAATCTTTCAGCCAGAGGTCAGATAAACCCAGACTAAATAAAACAAAATTCCTAATACAGTCCCCTACTATCCCAGCAAAGCAGGTAAAGCCTTCTCCTCCCTGCTGGAGACAGAATTTTTACACAGGCTGGCAGTGATACCACAACAGCTGTAGCGTGAAAACAAAGAAACCTGTTAGTAGATTTTGTTGTGGGCTCATGCCTGCAAAGACTATAATTACAATTTAGTTCTGAGTCATTTGGCACATGCTGTGTTCTTGACAGACAGTTGTAGGACAAGTGGTGAGGCGGCTAATCTTAACACTTACATACCACAAACCAAATGCGAGCCAACAACTTTCCAAAATGACATTTCCCTCCCTTGAAAAGGAAACTCTTGTAAAAAAAATAAATAAATACAATAAACAATTGCAGCTCAGTATGAAAACCAGTTCAGTGGGAACTACAACAGAAGATCAATTGTACGAAACAATACATCCAGGCAGATGAAAATGAACTTAACACCCATCAGTGAAGCTATAGCTAGAAGCATCTTGTTCAACTGTGTAATCATGGGTAATAGAGCATAAAAACAGACACAACACATTGTTGTGCATGATAAAAAAAGTGGGTCAAATGTCCTGGCGTAGGCGAAGACACTTGGTGGTCTTGAACAAGAGTACACTACTACTCTGTGTTTTATTGACATGACAGGACATGGCACTAAAAGACTCATCAGGTAGCAAGAAAGAAAGAGAGAGAAAAAATCCCAAGACAGTTGGAAAGAGAAGACGGGAAATGGGCAAAAGGGCACGTATCCTGGCATGGACGATCTGGCTCTCAATTACCCTGGTCCAACCTGTATGTCCATGGATCCACACTCACCACACCTCCCACCTACACACACTCACTCACTCACACTCACACACTCACTCACTCACACTCACACACACACACACACACACACACACACACACACACACTGTTAATTTCCTTCCCTGCTTGGTGTTTCATCACTGTCAGCTTCCTCCTTCACTGCCCTCTCTTCCAATTTTCCATTAACTGTCACCTCAAGTCCTCAGTTCCCTCTCTTTTCAGGGCTGCTTTTATTCAAAGCAAAAATCTGATCAACCAATAAAGGTTGTCATTAAGGTACTAGGTGGAGTTTTACATGTATTAATCACTTTGTATTGCAAATGTGTGAATACATTGTACCTTAACTTAAGAGACCTTCTCTGACCTTCTTGGTTGCCCATTACAGCACGTGGAGTGATTTCTATGATAAGGATTTGGGCCAGTTTGGCTATTGTGTGTCTTGCCTTGTTTCACCTCCCCTATAGCACCAGTAGTAAAAAAAAATGTTAGCTTGCTTGCTAACCTTGGCAAATTGCTGGCTAATGTAGCAAAATTCTTTCTTGGGTGGATAACATCAGCTAATGGGTTGGTAAAATAACTAGCTTGCCCCATTAAACAGGATACAGCATTAGAGGCAGGGCCACATTCAGTCCTATAAAAGTTGCTCAGTGATGCAAGCCATAAGGTTTCACGTATAAAACTACCTGGTTCATCCGCATATGCTTCATCACTATTAGGCCCATAGAGCAAGCTCACTTGCGAGCAACAGGATGCTGACTGCAGTTCACTTAAAGGCCACTGGTGTCATTAATAACAAGGATTTTGTGAACATTACACATAGTATCTTTAAGGAAAGCCCTTGAATGATTCAAATGTTATGTTCTGATATGAAATTATTGAGTATGTTTGTTTTTGTGTATAAAAAGGTCACACAATAATCTTAGAAGCTTATCAGTACTGATATAGTAAAGACAACTATCAGTCAAACAGCAGGGTCCTGATTTTCTCTGTTCATGTAGGAATAGCTCACTGCTTTGATAAACACTTCTATCAGCACCCACTCAGGCCCCACAACTACTGCTGCCCTTTCACCCCCGACGTCCGCTAATGCTGCTTTAACAATAGATGCAGTATTAAACGTTGCACAGTGGGCCTACAGCTCCCAGGCTGCAATGGTAGGCACCAAATTAATTATCTCCTCTGCATTTGTCCTCGTGCCGTTCCAGAAACTTAATGACCTCCCGAGCGGTCGTTTATTATAAGCCGCAGCAGTGCTACGCTTTCCCTAGGCAGGGAACAGGCATCAACTACCTTACCTCCAGTTCCCACTCACCAATACCACCACGGCCGCCACCGCCTGCTTGTCAGAACAGGTGTGGGCCAGCAAGACTGCAAACCCCCAGCGAGCATGATGGGATATACAGCATGAACGGAAAAGAGAGAAGAAACCTCCCACGCAACTGTCAACCAACAGATACTCGCCTCAACAGGAGCATCATTAAGATGATAATGAATTCCATAGTGACCGTGTAGAATGGAGTGGTCTCCCCTTGCACACACACACAAAACACACACAAACCTCTTTATACTTAGTGCCATTTTTATAGGCACGTATAACGCATGTGTGTGTGTGTGTGTACACGACACAGGGCCAGGGCTGACAACTCCTGCTCCCTCTCCCCCTAGCAACAGACGCAGGGAAATGAATGCCGAGAGAGGAGCAGGGGGGCTTGAGCTTTGTGTAAAATATTACCCTTCGTCTCGCTTACCGCACCCCACACCGCCGCTCCCCCCTTCCCCTCCCTCCCCTGGCTGTGCAGCAGTTGCTAGCCCTTATCACGGCTGCCTGTCAGTTTAGTATACAAATTAGCAGTCTATCAGGGGAATGCAGAGGCCTGTTTCATCAGTAGGGAGAAGGGCAGAGGCATGCATTGCATTA
Source organism: Serranus cabrilla (assembly GCA_903364295.1). Lineage (NCBI taxonomy): Eukaryota > Metazoa > Chordata > Actinopteri > Perciformes > Serranidae > Serranus > Serranus cabrilla. The sequence goes on from CAFUXE010000515.1 coordinate 198,873, forward strand.
AAGCCTCTCGCCGCCGCAGACAGAGAGGGTCACAAATCAACGCCTCAGCAGGCCCACAGCCAGCACTAACCAGATAAGGAGAAATGAAGGAAAAAGGACAAGGCATATTTCACCGGGGAGAATCCAGACCTGCTCAAACTCCCTGCAAAGGCCTGGGATGAAGGATGGAGGTGGGCTGGTAGGGGGGGTTTGAGGCTGGAGGACGTCCCAAATCACAATTCCATCCCCACAGATTACAGAGTAACAAAAAGGACATGAGAAATGTATATGAAATTAAAAAAAGTAAAGAAATCCCATTTATAAAATGTCACAGTAAGAGGAAGTGCTTTCAGTTGATTATCGGCTAAAATTTGCAGGAAATTAGGGCTGGCTCATTCCCGCTTTCTCCTGTGAAGTGAACCTGTGCATGTTAATACCAGCAGAGACAAAACGCCTGCGAAGGGCTCTCATTAAGTGGCATAATGCAATGAGGCACAGTCTAAATTGCAGCAATAAAAGCCGACAGACAAATCATCTCGACCATCGCAATCCATTTAACTCAATTAATGCAACACCAGATCCGAGCTCAGTGGTTTAAAAGCATGTGTGGCTCTCCTCCTTTGTCAGGCTTTGGGGAATAGTGGGGGTACCAGGAGAGGGAGTTAGCAGTATCTCTTTTAGGGTGAGATAAGGGTCAGTGTGGCACGGCCATTGTACTATGATTAAGTCCTGCTTGGAACCATGGAAATGGGGAAAGAGAAAGAAAGACGGAGAGATAAAGGCAATGGGAGAGGGAAAAACAAAAGCAGGAGATAGCAGTAGCTCTGTTCCGCACAGCACAGCTGACTAGGGAAAGGGCGTGGCCTCCTTTCCTTTTTAATGTCAAAATGTGTGCCAGCAGCGATAAGAACCGCAGGTAATCTCCCGGTGGAATCAGGGGGCTGTTCGTCATTACTCTCTGGCCCTGATACAGATCAGAGCACCGGTGGCTTCTCCTGGCTCTCTACGCTTCTCGGCAGCGCGAGATGGAAGATAGCCCTTTAAGACACGGCTCACTGCTCCCTGATTGGCTGGTCAACAGCCACAACCAAATCCCGGCTCCCTCAGGGTGGCTGTGAGGAGGTATGATAGGACGGGTCACGGAAAACTCACTGTCCCCATATCCACATCATCCTTTTGTTGTAAAGCCTTTACCCCATTGTCAGTGTGGGTGGTGGAAAGTAAAAAAGCCTTTCTGGATGTTATTGTCTGAGAGGCAGGATAACAGACAGGCGGATTATTTCAAAAACAGCTTTTTCCAGAGCTCTCACAATGCGGCACCGTTGTTGCTGTGGAGAGGATCCTGGAGATAATAATAATATTCCTAGTCAGAGCCTTTGCTGCAGTAGAGCTGCCTTCTAACAGAGAGATACACATCATTCTGACTGGCCCGCCGTGACATAATCGCCCTGCGGAGAGCTGCAGGCAAGCTTGGTAGGCAAACCACCTCTCACTGCAGCTTGTTAAGAGAAAGGTGGCTTTAAGCACAGCTCAATAGAAACTCCTATTGAACTTGTTGTTTTTTTTTCACTCCATCTGAACAATGTCTAGGTGAGTCATAGCCCACCTCAGGCTACACAAGTTACATTCTTCCTTTCTTCCTCTCTCTTAAGATTGCACTGCGCTTTTGACTTGGATGAATTTGCTAAGAGGGGAAGAAAAAACAAACTCGGCAGGATCTTAAATAATGCAGCGATAAAAAAGCTGTGACCCTTTCCCTTGCCTCAACCCACACACAGTGAATTTCTTCTGCAGTGAAAGACAGCACACAAAGAGAAGAAAAGGCAGAGCTGGCACTACATGGAAATGTGTGGTAGGCATTGGTTTGCTCCTCTGGGCACGGACACCTTTAATGAGAGGAAAAAATGCACAGCAAGAGGCAGATCTCACCCGTACTATGCCAGTGATTTTGAGTAATATGAATCACCTCCCCTCTAACACAAATAAATATTGTTCTAATACCAGTGGGAGTGAAAGGCTGGGCTAAAAAACCATGGGGGATCCAGGCTCCACACACCAGCCTCCACACCAGTCATCCGCCATCCCACAGCCTCCTAAACCCAACACCACGCACACACTGGATGCCCCTGACCCCTGACCTTTCAGCTTCGCTCTCTGCTGAGCTCAGTTTATCAGTGTGATGGGGGGTGTGAAGTTGTTGATGCTGGTTTAGTAACAGTATCTCTCCTAAACTACAACAGCAGCTGAAATGAGGCACAGGGAATTCAGGAATACATCTCGGCATCTTGCTCATATGTCTGCTGCGATCGTAAAAGTCGGCCGGGCTCTCAGGATCAATAAAGCCACTTGTCCTGCAAAGGAATGAAGTGGGGGGTTACGGGGAGTGGAAAACTGAAAATGGGGTTGGGAAGACTGCCGCTTGTTGCCAAATGTCCAATTGGTGTCACACCACGATCCTTGCCACTTTAAGGCACACTACGCACCCTGCTAGCACAAACAAACATGGTATGCACTATATAAAGGAGTCCCAGACCTCCAAAGCCCCCGGGTCATGTTGGAAAGGGATGTGGCACGTTAAGTGGAATTTACTTTTGATGCAGACATCAGGCCTCAGGTTTCTGGCAGCTGTAACCCAAGCTTCTCCCTGAGGCCTCACTGCAGGGTTGGACAGGACACCCAACGCCCAGGCAGTCACCTTTAGAAATACCTTCACTGCTCAGCTGCTCCTGTATGAGAGGGAGACTGATGGCGGTTGTTGTTGGGGGTCACGGTTTCCAATGTAAGGTGGTGTTTACAGTGGACAGACTTTCATTTCATCACCAAACACAGAGAGGTGAGATTGCTACCAGAAGACAAGAGGACATGTTTTTTTTTCTAGTATTCGCTGTATATAATCTGCTGCTGTTGTCGTTACAGCAAGAATTTAATATAGAACGTGGACCCCAGCAGCCCACAGTACACCCACTGCTTCATCAAAGTGCACAATACATCCTTTAGACTTGGATGTTGTCTTTTCATTGACACCTTTATTTCTCTCGAAATTGAAACACACAAAAGCACATTTCTTTCGTGACATGGCATAGCGCTTGAGCTCTTCTGTCACTGACAGTCCAGATGTGTGACTTAAAGTGGGGTGGGCGGGAGTGTATAAATAACTGTGATGACATATCAGTGGGACATACCAGGAGCTTTGCTCTGTAAGGGAGGAGATGATGGAGGGGGTGCTGAGCTAACCGCGTACCTCTAGGGAGTCCAGCACAAGCTAGTTTAACGCCAGCGCGACAACTGCAGAGACCTTGTGAGAGAGCTTATAGCTTAGACTTCACACTTACTGTGTAACATCATTCTAGCACGCCACACTGTGACCTGACCTTGACAACGGCCGTGTAACTGGTGGTTTTCAATTATAACGATCAGTCACTACTGTGACTGTATGGGAAACAGTTAGGAATTGATAACTTTGGCTTACAGTTTCATGTGCCGAGTGATGACAGCCTCTCAATACCTCACTGGGGGTCAGTTTATTAACCCTAAGGTGAGTTCAGCTCATTATTGAGCAATCAGAGCAAACTACCTTTCCAGTAAATGTGCAATAATAACATGCTAATGTGTTGTAATTGTCTATTCTGTGAGCTTTGCTTCTTTTATGAGCCCTGGTGAACTCTGTGTAAACCCACCGGCTGTTATCTCCCATAATAACGTAACACCTGCTGAGGAATTTGATCTGGCAGCCATCTGAACACAAATCCCTGGACAGAAGAGAAGGGCAGGGTGAGGAGGATGCATTTGATGTGTTTGCATTGCTAGAGCAGATTTATGAGCAACCGCTGCATAAAGCACTACTAAACGATGTCGGCCATGCCTACTGTATCATCCAGAGCATAATTTGCTCTGGATTAAAATATAATGAAGCAAGTCAATGCAACTTTGTCTTACATGCAACTTCTTCAATTATTTAAGTGGAGAGAAAAAACAGCAGGCAAAGAATATTCCCCCGAGCACAAATATCCTTTTCCGGGCTTGTTCATGATGGCAACAATGAATATCTTAGCGCTGGTTAAAAGCTTTGTTTTCCTTGGGAGTCTAGGTGTATGAGTGGACTAAATGAGCAAAAAGGACGCCAAGTCACACACAGGGGCCATTCATTTTCACTTCCAGTATGTTGGCTCCAGTGACGTTATTGGAGTGTGTGTACATAATGCACTGAATTGATTTTTTTGCAGCATAGCAAGGTTAAACAGCTCATTACCGCAGCACCGGATTGCCTTAACAAACCAGTTTCCTGTCAATAAAACAAACCTGACAATTACACTCTTAAATGTTGAGTTGTCTGTATTTTTAAAAGGACGCCTGCTCTAGCCAATGATTGTCTAAACCAGGCTCATAAGTGGTTTAATTGGCTGTCATTTAAAAACTTGTACTTGTCTTTCTGAGGTGATTCGAAGGCAACCTCTCCCTCCTTTAAAATAATTTCAGCATCTGCACATCCAGAAACACTCAGCCTAACTCAGGTGGCTCCTGTCTGTATTTGAATAAGAGATATGCAAACAGATGAAGTCAAGGCAGCAGCTTGTGTGCTCAAGGAGCCTTTTCTCACATTTGAGAGAATCCTTGGATTAGTTGGTCCAGGCTCCAGGGCCTTTATACTGCATGCTATTCATGCGGCAGAGAAGGGGGGAAAAGTGTGTTTGCATTTCATGTCTGTCAGTGGTAAAGATGTGTGTGGTTTTATAGCAGAGGCCAATGCAAAGAGTGCCAAATGAAAAAGGTGAACATTATCGGGAGCAGGACCCAGATGACCAATCCTGTGAGAAACACTTAGAACATCTTTCCTTTACACCTTTTCTGTTGGTACAATTAGGGATTTAGGGTTTAATCGAGTGTTTGAAGCTGTAAGAGTGGGGGGTGTCGGCTCAAACCAAACCTTATTCATGCTGCTATTCTCAAACATGCTAGTTGGAGCAGAGTCAGTTTAGGATCCACAGCCATTGCTACATATTGTATTTTACCAGTTTACTGGTTCTGCAGTAAATGTTTTTTAAACACGCTCAGGTGCATCCCAGCAGGGGCTGCCCAGCTGGCCTTGTGAAACCTGCATGGCATCCCACCCCATGCCACCCACCAACATGTAATTGGAGACCTAGAATGCCTTGTTGCACCCCTGTAAGAGCTCTCTGAATACTCAGATCCCGCCCAGGCCTTCACCCACATCCAAGATTGACAGAGTCCTGGCGGGATGCCAGTGTGGGGAGGCAAGAACTTCTGGTACAGTGCCCTTGCACCCACCACAGATCAATACCTCCATACGCAATTATAGTAGCTGAAACAGATGTGCTCACAGGCTTCAGCGCTCTACCTACTCTATCGACCACCGTGACACCCCCCTGCTTCCAAGGAACACTCACACACATGCATGTACGCTCACAAAAAGGACTCAGGCTGGGAAGCTTCCAGTTCTCCCACTGACTATTACAAATTCTACTTTGAGTTGTTCTTACTAGCACAGCAATGCTTCCACCGTGCTGGGTCACAGCAGGGGAGTGCAAAGGGCATGTGTGGGCCAATGTGGTGGTGATGGGCCAGTGGAAACACTTCTCCTGTCTCCCTCCTGCTGGGAAAGACTTCAACCTGCTCCTCTGACAGTGACACTTGTTCTGTCAGCTCAGCCCCCACCCTGTCACTAACAGGTGGCCTGTCCCTCACAGCAAAGTCATTTGCCTTGCACAGCAGTAGTCATGGGTAGCCCCAGCCAAGCTGCATTCAGGTTTCCAGCATTACAGCTCAGGCCAAAGAGAGAGGCAGTGGCAGAATGCAGAGGAAAGAGCTGGGGGGGAGGAGGGAAGGAAGAAAAACCTCCTCCGATCAAATAAATGCCACTGTAAGCACAAGTGACAAGTCTTGTTTGGGGTCGTCCCTGCTCAGGGCCTGAAAGGCCAGCACTGCCTCATCTCCTCAGCTATGTCTGCAAGCAACGTGGGTGGGTGAGAGAGGGAGGGAGAAATGTCTGATTGGTGCCATAGCCAAGAGTGAGAGCAGCCCAATTATATTTCCTATCCCTCAAGAGCCGGCCAGCCCCCTCTGGTAGAGCGAAGCCTCTGCCATCTCTCCTCTCCTCACCTCTCAAGACACTGCAGATAGATAAATAAATGACAGCTCCACTGGGGCTTGGCCCAGCCTCCCAGAATACATTGCAGAGGCTGGCTGCCTGCCTGTCCGTTTGCCTTCACCTGGCATTACTGCAGATAGACATTTTTCACATTATTATCGGTGCATCGTCTCCTATGCCCTGTTCACTCGCTGAGTTGTGGTTGATGATGGCGGCAGAGGACCTGAGGAGATTGGAAGGAAATGTCTCTTGTCAAAGTCAGCATAGCCTAGCTTAGCAGAAATTTAACAAGTTCCCTGGGCTCTCTCCATTCACTCTCTGACGGAGCACGGAGCCAGGACATGGCCTGCTGACAGCCCTGGGCATGTCACTGTCACTGACACTTGATAGGCCAGCAAGAGGAGAGAGGAGAGGCAACAGGGCTCAACCCTGCCAGGCTCACATTTAACTACACAGCTCCATATTGCAACTTGGCTCTAAAAACCTTCTGTTTTGGAAATCTGACTTTATCTAATATAATGCAGAAGTAAACCAGCTTTAATCGCCCATGGTCAAGTTGCCTTCATTACTCTGTTAATGACTATCTTGGGCTGTCACTGTAAAATGCTTCCAACTTGACAGCAAGCCAAATATCCCAGGATGTTTGTGTTTTTTCAGTAATAATCAGGTAGAAGCCAACAGAGAAATACTTGAGCTTAAACTGCATGTGTACCAGCATTTTTCCCCCCGCACTCACCACTCCCCGACGGTTAAACCCAGAACCAGATGTTGCGGATCAGTGGGGATAAAAAACAAGGCGACTAAAAGTGGAGGACGGAATGGTACGCATTAACTATAATCAAAAAGAAACAAAAAGGAGACCGGGATGCTTTAATTACTTCTCACATATAATTTGGTTTTTGTGGGGGCAAGTCAGCCACTGCCAAGAAAAGAAAGATGAAAAGCAACTTAAATTACACGGGGAGAAAGTGCAGAGGCTTTTTACACACGGTCCATCTATTCTCCACAACTGTAGACAAGGCTGATGACTAGCCCCAAAACCTCGCCGTCAATTGTCCATGGATACAGATGCAGCCATGCTAGATCTAAGCTGTTCCGCATGGCCATGACTTTAAGGAAGGTGTTGAAATATACTGGCTGCAGACTGACAAAAACTCTGAACTGTTTCTCGTTTAAAAAATGTGTTTTTAAAGCATTCACAGTCCATGAGCAACCAAACCGTGAGGATAGTTTCTTGTTGTTTTGCTTAAGTATTCATCATCTAAAATTCCCTCAAATAATGTGATTTTAATAATTTGTCATGCCATTCTGCCAAGTGGCTGAGGATATGCGTTATGTTTGGCCACAGGAGAGAGCTTGGATGAGGCCTGAGTGAGGTGCTCTATGAATCTACTTCATAGGCGTCCTCTGTTTGCAGAGTCTCTCTTGACTCGCTGGTGTTGCCACAGTGCTAAATTGCACAGCTGTTCCACAATCTGTGGCGGTGTTAATTACCCAAATGTGAGCGGCAGCTCGTCAGTTCCTCACTAACGAAGGGGCCTGCTTTCCAGCGAGGGTGCCGTATGTTTGGCATGTAGGCCCATTTCCACCCAACGCTCCCCAGGCTGTGCACGGACCACCCGACACATCCACATCCTGGAGAAGACGCATCTAATTAAAGCTCCCGACTCAAATCTGCTTACTAAGGGGGAAAAACACGCGGGCTGGATTAAAAGACGGGGGAGCTGGGTGGAGTGGGATGGGGGCTTTAGTACACTGCGAGTGAAAGGGCTTAGGAGGAAATATGAGAACTCTCAATAGTAAGATTCCAGGCAAGGCTGGAAGGAAACGCTGTGTGAATGTGAGCCGATCAGTCAGCGTTTGTCAGTCTGATCCCTTAGCACTTCCAAAGCCCCCAGGCAGAGACAGACAAGCAGGTTGTTTTCTATAAAAGTGGCTTCTTAACTCTCCTGGTTGGCCCCTCTTCCAAGGACATGTACATCAATTCTCAGCTACTAGAACATGGACTGACAGGACTCGACAGCCTCTACTGAATGCCAACAAACTGATTACAAATAATGATGTACAACTCTGCTGATGTTTAACAGCAGCTGCATATAGAATTGTGCCTTTTATCCCTCTCACAGTCTCACATGATGACAGTACGTGACAATGAAACCCTCTCCAGTCAGACGCTGTAAACTGTTAATGCACTGCATTACACAGTACATCACCCCACTTCTTGCGTGCAATGTTCAAAACAAAGGTGTTAAGAACTCCCCTCATGAATCATACTTGCTGGCTAAAAGCCTAGCTGCAGTGTACCACCCACCTCCGGTTATACATGAACACCACAGCCTGAAGTAGCACTGGGAGACTACATAATGAATGCATGAAGCTAGGTGTCATGGGGGCTCGTATGGTGCACAAAACGATGGGGCAATTAGGCCCACACGACACCTCGGGATGGCGTGATGAAGGACTCCTGGGCTCGTCTCCTCCGCCTCTGTTCCTCTATCATTAAGGATTGAGCAGCCACATCTGGCTAATGGCACGCCTGGGGTTCCTGCTCAAACACTGTGCCACGCCGTGCACATTTAATTACGCCTCATAAAGGTAACAAAAGACACGACCTGCTCTCGGGGAAGCACTGTTTGGAAAACGTGAGGGGAGACGAAGAGAAAGAGAGAGACGAGAGATGAGGGGAAGGCGAAGAACTGGCCAGCTGCCAGAATTACAGGTTGACCTAGGTCGGCAGCTTCAAAAGAGGGGAAATTCACTCGAGTGTCTCCACCTCTCCTTGAGATGGGTCCCAATGAGCAGGCTGAGAGCAGGAGATGCTCTGCAGCTGAGAATCAAAGGACCTCTAGTTCGTCTCCTCTTCTTCTATTAGATCATGGACTGCACCAGGCACTGCCGTCAATGGCTAATTGCAGAAGGACTGGGGGGGGATTAAAGGGAGAGCGCTTTTGAAATATGTAGGGGATTTAGCAGCTGTTTGAAGTGAAGAGGGACTTCTTTGTCAGAGGGGACGGAGACAACAACAATAACAACATCATAGGAGAATGGCTGGAACAGCGCTGTGGCCTAGTGTTGTGACCCGCTCCCCTTCCACCCTGCCTCTGGGGCAATGTGTTGCTCAGCAGCTCCTGCAAAGAGCTCGCCACATTCAGCCGAGAGCATAAAACACACATTACCCACTGACTGAGTGACTGGCTGACCTATGACTTCACTTGTACCTGGAGGTATTCAAAAGACCTTGGATGGCTGCTTTGTGCAGCACACAGTTGACATTTCGAGCTGAGAGAGAAAAAAAAGGAGAAAAAAAAACAGAAAAGGGAGAAAAAACAGGAGCAGAGACACAAGCCCCAGGTCTCTCAGAGAGCAGATGCCCACATTTAGGAAATAACATCACATAGGAAGAGATGAGGGACAAAGAGCCACCGCTCATTGTCAAAGCAGTCCATTGTCTGGCAGTTTGAGAGCTGGCTAACGCCACAGGAAAGGTCACTGGTCACTTCCATTTGGACCTGCACATAAATCCCCCGCTGTCCGGCGCAGTTAATAACACAGCCAGCTCTGAAGGAACTGCCATGCAATAAAAAAGGGGAGAAAAATGTATTTTGTTTTGACAACACCTCCCTGTCCCTTTACAGCCACTGGCCTTGTGCGGCCCTTTGCCTTATTTATAACTTAAATGTTAAAAACAGAGACATCTCTGCGGCGTGCATTAAAAGACAAGCCTGCCAAACGCTCCGCTCCACAGCGGCTTCCTCTTCTGTTAAGTCTCCCTCCGCTTTTGGTGTAGAGAGAGTGTTTTATGGCAAGTCCCCTGTCAGGATTAAGATGTAGATCCAAGTGCCACAGGGACAAGCATAAATTCTGCATCTCGCACTGTGGACCCACAAGTGGTGGAGCTCGGGGAGTGTCCTTGAAGTATGAATAACATCACATGCTATGTGTCATCTGTTATACAGTAATGACATGTCCTCGGAACAATCCACATCTCCTGTGGCCCATAAGTCTGTGAATGAGAGAACTACTGGCTTCTCTGACAGTGAATTTCGCGAAAGGCCACATAGATTATAAGAAATACAGTTCATGTGTCCTTCTAGGTTTTATATGAATATTGCATTTGCACCAACAAGTTAATGATATGTGTAATGTGCAGAATGGATCTACAGGAATCAGATGTAGCACCAGGGAGACATTCCTCAGTTTTAATGCAGTGCAGCAGCTACAGTCAAGGTCCAGGGATGAACCTGCTCTCTGTCCAGTAAATCAGAAGGGAACACCAGACACAGAGGAGAAAACACTGGTCTGACTGTTGTTCTCCAACTGCTGGTTTTAACAGGTCTGCGGAGTGAGTGGAACGTTGTTTTGCAATTCTACAGCAGAACCCACTTCCATATTTCTTGGAGTTTCTCGCAGAGGGCAGCTTAAGTCTCGGAGTATAAGCCAATTTGGATTAGCTCCACATTTTAGACAGGTTCCAGTTGGGATTTACAATACTTTAAAACACGGTCCTCCCTAAGCACAGCTTTAACCCTAAATGCATCAACAACATATTTAACTGACATCTTTTTCCTCTATGTTATTTCACAGATTGCTGCGTATTCAAAGCTAGACAACAGTCCGTTTAAAACAGCTTAGAAGTCTGAGGCATTACTTTATAATAACGACTGATAACACTCGGAGGTTTAAGGCGCTGTCGTCACTACTGAGAACATGGTGTTGCATTTAAATGCTTGGGCTATTTTCTTGAACGTCTCCTCAGCTCATTTTTCACTTGTGAGTTCATGCACAGATCCAGAATAAATCTCCATTTCTTCTTCTATCTCGTATCCAGGCTTCAGGGGGCACAAGGCATTAGTCTCATGATGCTGGGTTTGTCATGTCTTCCCCAGCTGTGATCTGCCTGAACTCTTACATTACAAATAGCTGGAGGATTTTTCACCCTCTTATCACATTTGCCAAGCAGGCCTGTCTCTTATCAGCTTTCCGCTCGAGATAAATGGGCTTTTGAAGATAGGAATAAGAGAGGTTTTTGCAAGCTAATTCCAGAGCCCCATCTGCAGTAGATTACAGATAGGTGCTGGGGAGCGGAGAAAGATACATATTTTAATATGTAGGTGGTGGAAGTATCAGGTTGAAAAGTGACTGGTATTACAATGTCATATACTCTACAACCCAAATACATGCAGAACTAACAGGCAATAAGAGGAGATAATGGACTGAGAATATTTTATTGAGACTTCATCATTGACCGTATCAGTCACACTGCTGGTTTTTGCACCAGCCCTGATGAGAACAAAATGACATTTCCAACATAGCCTATCTGGAGCCTGCAGCACAGTAAAAGACAGTGATTGGCAAGCATAACAAAGAGTACAAAGACGCATTTATCTGTGTGTCTTATCGGGGAAAAGGTTTTGGACATTTAGCAAAGAGAAACAGGGACAATAAAAAAAAGTATTTCCCACCTGAATGTAAGTTAGTTTTCGAGTGAAGCTACCTTCATGTGTCTCTGTGACAATTAATATTGCAACTTAAGAATTTATAGATTAAATAGAATATATTAAGATTGATTTCACAGCAGCAAAAAATAGCATTATTTTGTCGATGAGTTACAGACTATGATATGTTTTCCTATAATAAACCAATATTTACATGGGAAATCTTTGCTATTCAAATACAGAGATGTTTTCAAACACCTTCAACCACTGAGTGTAAATTAAAAAAGTGTCATTTATATGAGATTTAATTAAATTAACAGAAAGTGCCAGTGACAGTGAGATCAGGGACAGAAAATGTCAGGTATTTTTAGTCTTCACAATCACAATCTTGCTGTTAACAACTATATAAATATTAAACGGAAAGGAACAACATATAGCACAGATTACCAGAGTCACTATTGAACACAGCACTTGCAGGTCCCTATGGAAATATTATAGTATTACCCTGGGAGAGCGTAAAGTAGGGCAAATCACTATAAGCTCACAATTGCGACGCGCGTCTAAGCCCCTATAGGATTATTATATGAATGTTATAGTGAATTCTTCTTAAAGGCATGGGGCTCGTAAACAGTGAAACACATTGGTTTCTGGGTAAAGTTACATGCTCGTGTCCTAAGTGTTGAACTAATATTAACAGGCGACATGTGATCCAGTCTGACCTTGATGGCTGAGATTGTTGGGCGCGATGGGGAAAGAAAACCTAATTAAACAGCTCCTCCCGTGGTTGTATAAGTCAGACACGGGACACGCTCATATTGTGTTAATGTCCTGCGTGGTGGATTTAAGTCTGCGTGATAATAGCTTTCAGTATGCTGCAATAACAAGACGCCGACCAGCAAAACAGCTCAGGACTGGAGTTAAAAAAGGGAATGCACGCAACCAGTGATGGTAATAACAGGATTAAATATCAAAAATATATATCTCGAATTCTTTAAATGACAATAGGATATTAAAACCTACAGCGGAGACACAATTTTGCTATTTAAAAAAAAAGAAAAAGATATATAGATGTTTATTCTTTTCTCCAAAACACCCGCCAGCCTTTACGTAACTTCATCAGTTTTACCAGTCAGTGTGGAGGAAGTCCATACAGTATTATGGCAACCCTTGCAAACGGAAGTAAAATTTATCTAAAAAATAAAAAATGGCTTTTAAAAAAATAAGTTTGGCAGTTATTCAATCGTCTTCTACATATTTGCTTACAATACGTGCGGGGCGCCTCGTTGGAAAGGAAAATGCGCCTGCCACCGGCGGAGACGGGCTACAAGAGAAAAAGCCTAACAATGAACAGCGTATTCCCACATAGCAATGATTAATTTCGACGGAAACTGTTCATGTTATTAAAAAAAATCTCTAGCGAATATTTCACCTGAAAAGCAATGAAAGCAACAAAAGCATCGGTGGAATTTCATTAAAAGCTTACCGAGTCCAAATGCGCTGAGCTCGGTCGCGGAGGATATCCAAATCACCCAGACTGGAGCAAATAACAACACGCATTCATACAGAGATTTATGCGAGCCGTATTGGGGTTAAATCCAATTTGGAGAAAAAAAGAGTGTTCAACGGTTAGACGATGAGAAAACTCACAACACAGAATAACCTGCCGGAACAATAAGGGTTTCTTTTCTTCCTCCGTCTCTCGAAAGAAAAAAGCGGCGAGACCTTCAGGAAATAGTATCAAAATTCAGTTTCTTTCACTTCGCTAAAGTTCTGGAGGCAAATATTCGGGCTCCTTGAGAGAACACAGTGGATCTTTGTCAAGCCAGAGCACCGTTCATAGGATTCCAAGTCGGATAGTGAAAGCGCCGATGACAGATCGTCCACAATAGATTCCCCAAAGTATTTGTCGATCTCAAGCAGAAAACGCGACGAAATACATATCCAAGAGCCGTGCGGATGCTTTATCGGGCATTAGAGAGATCGTCTGACGGTTATCCACAAGATCCCGGCGCGTTTAGTGTGACGAGAAGTCCCGAAAAACGCAGTGCGCTCCGCTCCTCTCCGACCTGCTCTCCGTGCGCAACAGAGAGAGAGACTGGGCTGCGCTGCGCGTCAGCCAGGGTGTGTGTGTGTGTTTGAGAGAGAGAGAGAGAGAGTCTGTGTGTGCGTGTGTGTGTGTGGCAGCAGCTGTTGAAAATGAGGACAGGATGAGACCAGAGCAATCAATGCACGAGGGCTTGATCTGATTTGTTAACACTATTCCCAATAATGGACCCAGGATTTTTTCCCCTACCCCTTTGTACTCTTTAATTATTTCATTTATTAAGGTGGAACTGGGTCTCCAGGAGAATATATTCCTCATCATTTTATATGGGTTAGATATGTTTTAATCATGGGATCATATTTTTACATTGCATGTTCAAGTACTGTATGCATGTAGGACATATGTAGTACAGTACTGTATGTTCTATAATGGAGCAGGAGATGTGTTTGTATTGCCTATTGAAGTAGTTTTATGAAGAAATGTATTGTTAACGCATACTTTTTTTTACTGATCGTATTCATGAGTTAAATTCATAATACATCATATAGTAATATTAATCTCAAGTATCAAACTCATGGTATCAGGATCTTTGAAAAGAAAAGAAAATGTGTTATTTGGAACATTTATTATAGTTTATATTTGAAATTCTGATTCATGAAGATGATCGCCAACTGGATATAATAATTTATAGGCTTCCGCCATGTATACAGAAATGTAAAGTGGACAAAACTATAGACACCCCCCTCCCCGACCCCTCCAGTCTGCAATGATTCCCTAAAACCCTCAGTAGCCTGGGGAGTATGGATTGGCATCAGTCCTGACCGAGCCATCTGCTCCTTTTCCACAGTGAAGATGTTATTCTTAAAATGTACTTTAGAGGAGAACTCTCGGAGGCTAAAGAGGAGGAGGATAGAGCTTTGACGTCTCCTACAAAGTTAGCCCTGTGGTTATCCTGTTCACTCTTATGACCTGCTTAACTTAGCCATGATTGAAGTCAGGTTGAAAGAGGCTTATGCTTGCAAAATGCCAAGGCAGAGTAAGGGGCTCCTTTACAACTCCACCTCCCTGTGGAGGTTTCTGGAGACAAGTAGAAGATTGGTGTTTACTTTCTGCCATGCTGTGTTATACTCCACAGATACCCCTGAGAGAATGGCAGCCCTGTTGTGAAACAAATCCTTTTTATAAGGAATGATAAATACAGTATTGTGGATGGATAAATAATACACTGCGATACCCACTCCAAACTGGGCATCTTGCACATCTTGCCTGTAGGTTAGGCACTGTCTCGCATGCAACAACAATAAGAGTTACGGCCTTCTCTGCGGGTCTGTGTCAGGAATGCCAGACTTGTAATTATTTCCCAGCTGACTGTGATTAAGGGTCATCCCCAAGCCTACAGACTTCCCTTAAAAACATAGGGCATTACACATACAGACACACAAAAACACATCAACCCACACACACATAAACAGGTCAGAGTAAAAGGCGCAGGAACCTTTGGAATTCGACAGGGAAAAGTTAGACGCCACTAAATTAGACTTTGGTCAATCGAGCAATTGGCTGTGATTTTGTTTATCCTAGAAAATAACAGTTTACCAAAAGCAGCTCAAAGGGGCCAGTGACCAAAAAGGGAGAACATACATGACGCTTAAACCTGGGAAATGTTCCAGGACAATGTAAGGAACTGAAAAGCAGATGTTGGACCAGCAGGGCATCCTGGGAAACTGGCCTCATAGATAGAAAAGGAAACAATAGATGTTTAAGCCATAAAAGCATCATCATCCCGAAAGGGTCATATTGTATCTGCTTTCCTCCCATCTTTCTTCCATCCCCAAGAAGAAAACTAGTGCAGACATTGGGTTTTAGTACGCTGTCGGTGTTTGTGAGGACAACATGCATTCTTTTTGTTTAAAGACTTCAACAACATATTCTAGCAACTAGAAGAGAAAAAAAAAATATTTAAAGGCGTCATATTTTCAGTTTATTTCCCGTTAACTACAAAACAGTCACCAATACATCTTTGATTCACTGGGTTTGTTCAGAGTAGACTGTCCTATAGGACCGTATAGGTTATTTTTTACAGCAGCTTAAAAAAACTCATATTGGCATTTGTAGTTGATGGTGCCCTCTAGTGGCCTTCGTAATCATGAAGGACTCAAGAGTGACGCCATGGAGTGTTAAAGCAAAGGTGCAAGTGAAGATACGAATTATAAAGAATGACAGGGGTCGTCCATTGGTCAAAAAATCACAGGACTATGGCCCAGAAGGCCGGTGTTTGTGTCCCTTGTGAAATCAAATCAGCGTTGTTATTTTAAGTTATGTAACTTCTGTGTGTAGCTACGTCATGCCTACGTAACACTTTGTCACGTACATAACTTCCTCACTTCCAGTAATTATATCCATTCATTTTCCATTTCTGACTATCCGTTGCTATGCCTAACCATGCATTTTTCACCTAACTTTCAGCAAGTAGTTTTGTTACGTAAGGCTAACCAAACTATGACCATTTCACAAACTTAATGCTGTGTTTAAAGCGGTGGTCATTACGATTAGATAAGAGTGGTATTTTAAGGTAGGAACAAATGACGTACATGGTCATACAGTTCAGAGGACTTGTTGGTTCAGAGATTTAACAAAGATGGAAATGTCATGGCATGTACAGGACTTGAGATGCGGCATGCAGGCCAGCTATAGTTGATCAATAAACAGTTCGAGTGTGTAAGCTGACTGCTCATTAAACTACAATAATAGGTAGTTCTTCTATTTCATGCTTCTTAAATACCGAAGACAACTTGTACTTATTACAGCTCTGAACATGTCTGAAGAAACCATTCATGGAGCTTATGATTTCTGATAGAGAGCAATCTCAAAATCGCAGTTCCTTTCACAGTATTCCTTAAACACTTCTGAGACAGTTGAGATGGACACATGAGAAAAGCTCTAGCAGGATTCAAGCTTAAGCCAGTGAGACCACATTTAGCTCCCAAGGTAGGGGTCTAACGACGACATCCCCTCTGGGAAAAAGGTTGGGCGTATTTTCTGTCCTTCAGCACTTTAACAGCCAGCTTTGGGCTTCACGTCCATTCAGTGGTGGGCCGCTAATGCTGCCAGCCTCAGCCAGGAGAACAGTTAATCTCAGGTAAGCCAGCGCTGACTGAGTGGATCTACAGGCCTGGTCCAAATATCTGCCATGTGGAAATAGCATCTGGCATACAATACCCACCCCCTCCTCAACAGCTTTCTAAAATAGGTGCATGTACAGTAAAAGCTGTGATGTAAAGAGAGAAGCCAGGAGTGTAGGCAGAAATATGTTGATTTCAGATCGGATGTTGACAGGAAGTATTAAAATCGACCACAATGAGCACATTTATTATGAAGCTATTAGCCAAATATTTCTTGGAGAATGGTATTTTGTTGCTAACAGCTCATCACCCTGTTGGAAATACAGACTTTATCAACTGCAGATATCTTCCTTTAAAGTGAAAGATATCAAAGCCTGAGGGCAGACAAATACAAATTAGCTCAGAAGCTGATTTCAGAATTAGGAGTAGCAGGGATTTAGTTTATGCTTTAATGAAGCGTTGATATTTTATGATATCTTTCTTTGAAGGGCTGGAGACAAGAGCGTAGAACATTCACTTGAACCGACGTACGCCTCACAAGATATAGCATTTATAGGCTCAGCTAATTTGGGCTATGAAATAGGTTTTATTATTCAATGAAACAGCCACACTGGGCCGTTAGGAAAACTAGAAAACTACACTGTAAGTTTGAATCCCAGCTATCTCTACTTCTCGCCATTACTAGTAATGATGGTGGAGAGGCACAACATAGGCTGTCACCGCCAAAACGGAACACAGTCATGTTTTATTCCATTTTATTTCTGCAGCTGTACATTGTAATTTCTATCTGGAGAGAGCCTTGCAGAATCCATGATTTATTCATTACGGGGGCTCGAGTAGCATAGACCAACGATGTGAGAATGAGCACCTTATTCAATGACTCCCATCTTTCAATACGGACAACATTTCTAGGTCATCCATTTGGAGCACTGGCGTACTCCAGAATACAAGTAGTGCTACTGAGAACACAGGCCAGAGGATGTCAGACACTTTGAAGGACTCTCAGGAGACCCAACTAAAAGTAAAGGACTTTACGGTAATAGAGGAGCTCTCTAGATGTAAAAGCGACTGAATAAGATACAGAAGCAAAATACTCTATAAGATCACGTAGAAATGAATTTCGGTTAATGGATTTTCACTTATATGTAGTCTGCAACTCTCTGAAATCATATTCCTGAATCTATTCCATGTGTAGGGCTTGTCAGGCAGCTCGTTTTTAACCGTCTTGAAAGTTGTGCTCATCAAAGCCCTTGTGGCAAATGTTTCTGGAGGTTCCTGTTCGACATGAAAAGTCGTCCTGATTGATCGAGGCGATGTAGAACAAAAAGCGCCCTCCGCCAGGCACATTAAAAATGAATTTTCTCTGGGATTCAAAGGGCTGCGCTGCTAGGGCAGAGGGAGATGAGAGCTGGTAACTCTGCTAGTTTGCCTCGGGAGCCCCTCTAGCAGCTAGTCCCAGCTGATCCATCCATCAGCCTTCAAGCCCACAGAGGTGAGTGACTGTTTGAAGGCTCTGCCGGCTACCTTATCCTCAGGCTTAACAATCCAATATTGGTTGTTGCCGAAGATAATTACTCTCCATTGATGGTAGAATACCCAGGGCTAGCTGCAGCCATTTGCATTGCCCAACACCACAGATCGATCAGGGAGGAAAAGCAGTTGGGAGCTGATAACAGTGTTGCGTTAGACTCGCGTTTCTAGGAGGGATGTTATGCTCTCTCTGGCTTTTATTCTCCTACACCCCCACCCTCTCACGGCCTTCCTCCCCCACTCCCTCCTCTTTCAATGAACAAGGTAAAGAATGGCTCCCACTGATAGAATCAGCAAGGACATTGCTGTCTTTATTCTCTCTCCAAAAGCATGCACATGTCACCTTGACATTCTTTATCTTCTTCACAGTGTTGGCAGGAGAAAATGTGCAAAGTAGATCCTGCATTTGATACACGATTGTTTATGGACCCACAGCTTTCATTTTCCATCCTCCTGAGCTGTTTGGCAGATTGACGGAAGCAAAAACTACACTTTGCTGCCCTTGTCTGGAAAACATGAAAACAGAAGGCGCAGTCTTGTGTGGTCTTGTTGCTGATTTGTCTCCACTAGGGTATAATTTACACTAAGAAAAGAAGATGGAAATTGGAGAAGTAAGATTAGCAAGTAATTTATAGGCACTTAGCGGGGTGCCTGCAATAACAACCTCTGATATGCTTCACTGCAGCGTTTGCATTCTGAGAGGACAGCCGTGTCACTTGCTCCAGAGCTGCAGAGCCCACATACAGGACGACCGAACCCCACCAAATTATGCGTGAACACTGAAAGTGTTCGCAATAATCAGAGCTATCTCACTGCTTGGGATGTGAAACGGAAAATGAAAAACAAGTGGTGTCATTTTCCCTTGTAATAAAATTTCCATTCCTTTAACAAGATAAAAGTGAATTGTGCTCCGACTCAGAAAGTGTGAAAGACGTTTGGAGATGAATTTTTCATGCACATTTATAATTTAATACAGACTGGCACCAGTTTATTAACATTCTATGACTTCTCTTGCTCTCCGAGAATAATAATCATATAGTCTGTGGCACTTTGGAGGGAACCACTATTACTCCCTGATCAGATGGTCAAAGGTTGTTGCTGTCAAATAAAATACTAAAAGTTTGAAGGCACCATTGGGAGCTGTAGGTGAATCTGATTTCATACTATTGTAAAGGCATGAATTATGACTACACAAAATTCTCTTTTCACAAAAAGAAGGAAAAATTGACCAGATTGTCTGACCTCCCATTACCCAATATCAACAAGCTCTTGACCGCATGGCAATGTGCTAAGCTGCTGGGTAAAATAGATTATGTCTTAGCCAAGAGAGGACTCTTAAAAGGCGACAAGGCAGCACATGGTGAGCAATGGTGTCCAAATTCTGTCTAAGAACAACCTGCACAGCTGCTTTTTAATGCATGTCTGACATTCACAGCCAAGTCGGCCAGATAACAGACACAAAGATTAGCATTTTACTCTCCATTCCTCTTGTATTAGAAAACAACAGATAACTGAGAGCAAACAAAAACTCTGCAGTAGTTCAGGTGCAACAATGGTTAAAGACATAAGCGGGAGAAAATGACAGAATATTTGTAACCATGAGAAACACTGAGTTGCCGGCAGAGACTGGAGTGAGATTAAATATAGGGTTACCAGAGCAAAGACCTAATCCATTCAGAGACAAATGCAGGGTCTCTGAAGCACATTTGTTGTGCGGCCTGAGGTTTAACAACTCGCATTATAACTCCATTTCTCATCATTACCTCCCTGCGCTATAGCACTGCAGAGATAGGGTCAGCCTGGGAAAAGAGCAGAGAGAGTGGGCGGAAGAAGGAGCGTGGATAAGAGAGATGATGGAAACCACAGTGGACATATATTACATGTTGTATAAATTCCTGTATATAGTTCCTGAAAATTCCAATTTGGGATTTTGATTGTATGTGCAAAACATTGTGAATGTCCTCGTGTAAAAAAATAAAATAAACTGGGTGTGCATGATTGCGCATGCTGGCTCACAGTTGTGCACATGCGACGTCTCCACGGTCACCATATGCCGCCGCATTTCTCGCTGGAGGATTGAATGTGGGCACAAGTGCTCCCAGCAGTAAGTCAGTGTAGTGTCAGATATGGAAATCCACCAGCATTCATGAATGATACAAGGCCTGCTCTTTAGCCCCACACGTCAAAGGATTTGCCAGGGTGGATGAGGCAGATGCTTTGACAGATTTAAGGGAGCTGGGGGAGGGTCTTTTGGCTTCCCAGTGCGTTGCACACTAACTCTCTAGTGTTACAGAAGTGTATAATAAGACCCCTTGAGGAAAAGTGTTAGCGAAAAAAAGAAGCACCCAGGCTTAAAAAAGGACAAAAACAACAAAATCTGATTGCATTCAACGCCTTATTAACATATCCTTTCACCAGCAGAGGATGCCACTGGTTTTAATTCAGTAAGACACAGCTGCTGGGGCCCCGCAATTTCTATTTTGACTCTATGATTTAATCAATTATGGCTCTAAAACTATGGCTTAATTAACTCCATGCACAGGCGGCTGCTTTTCACAGGAGCCATTCAGGAAAAACGGGAAAACAAAATGGCTGCCGGCTTCCCTCATGCTCAAAATAGAGGCTAAGATGGTGGTGGGTAGATTAACTATGCCCTGTGCAGTTTATTGATTCACAGTTTTGTCTCATAGGGGATGTGGAACAGGAACATTGTGCTCTTCAGTCTGTGTATAGCCTATTCCTTCCTAAAAAAAAAAGAAGAAGATATGCTGCAGCTTTCTCTGGATAGCTGTGACCTTGGCCCATTTTTTAGACTTCTAGAGGAGTGTTTCTAATAAAGATGGATAGTTGATAGTTAGCAAGTCTTATAAAGTGATTACAAAATGTTGTTTTCAACATATTATAGTGCGTAACGGATTGTTGCCCAACAATACTGTTGCAATAAGTTTCTCCTGATACAATCCATAGCCTAGTTTCTAAATGTGGCATAGAGCCTATCCCGTAGACGACACAAAGGGGATCTGAATAATCTAATATTAACTCAAGTCAGAGCAGGAAATAGGACTCCATCAAATGGTCAAAAAATCCCCCCTTGCAAAACACAAATCAACAGCACGTAAATGAGTTTAAATTAAGTTAGGAATATCACATTATCATCCAAAATAAAATGGCCAACAGTAGATTTCAAATCTAATTATGGACTAAGACGCCAGCTGTTGATCTCTTCACTGAACTGGTGGCAAACTTCATAGTTGCACAAAACGCTACTTGGAAAACTCAAAGTAAACAAACCACAAGTCAGCTAACTGCAGTCAGGTGAAATGAGGATCCAAACACGGCCAGACCAAGAAACGATGATGGAACCAATGTCAAAACTTCAAAAGAGGCCCGGCTGGAATATATTTCACAAGCAGTGAGTGTGTAACCCGACACACATGGACTTTTTTCAATCAAGCTTGTGAATCCCTCTTTTCATAATGCCACTCTTCATACACTACCCTTGTTGTACTCCTGTTTGGCATTTCGCTCAATAATGCCCCCTTTATACTGGGAGCATGAGGAGTCTCTGGCATATCATCACCAACTAATGACAAATTAACGATGAAGAGACCAAGAAAATGACTGAAATTAGATCAACTGTTTACAGCACATCAACAGAAAATTGTCTTTATTCAATCACATCTCATTATTATATAAAGCACAGTCCAGCTGAGGCCATGCTTAAGACCACTCTATATCGAGTTTGTGTGTGAGGACTTTGGGAAGTAACAAGAGAAGAAACACATTTTACTGCTAGCCGAGTTATCAAACCTCAGCCAGTGTGGAAATGAGTCACCGCACATGAGTTAAGACATTAACACCAGTCAGATGGTTTCCATTTTAGCCCATAATTGTGTGTGTCAGTAGTAAATCCTATATTCTTAGCCGAGAGACCCTTGCCCTCCAAACTAATGGCTTCCACATCAGAGGTTAAGGTTCTAAACCTGAATATCTTAACCTATAAAGATCCTTAGAAGGAAATGTCTTCTCAGCACTTCTTGGTAAATGCCCATTTTCTCTCCAGACTCTTATGCCCCCCCCTCAAATTGATAAGTTTTAATTCATTTTGATGAAGATGTCTGCTAATCTGCGGGGCCTTTGTGCATGTAATATGGATTAGGCACTTTAGCTCAGAGAGCTCAGTCATGATGCCAGAAAAGCCTCTTTGCACCACAGCTCCCTCGTTCATCTGGCCAGGGGCCTGCATTGACTTCTAACCCCGTCCTCCCTTGGGGCGTACCCCGCACGACCACTCCATCCATTCCCCCAAGTAAGCTACCCTTGCACCCTTGTGTTGGACCCCAGTGGGGATGTGCGGCTTGATAGAAGACCGGTGCAAGGGCAAGGGCCTTCTTCGCTAATTACACCGATACAGCTCCAGAGACAGAAGCCGAGAGCCTTTGACATCAGTTTCATATTGGTCTTTTGTGCCTTTGTTCCATTGTGCCTTTGTAGACGGGCTGCAGGGGTGTCGATCACAACTTCCTGCTTGCTTCATTCCACGCACTGAAAAGTGACTGGATGAATAAAACCCCACCGCCATTTTCAAACTCAAAGAATGTCACATCGAATAATGTAATTTATTTGGGCTTATTATTTCCTCTCCCTCACACAGAAGCAGAACACAATAATGCAGCTCTGTCCAGTGAGACTTTCCACTTAACAGGTTATCCAAATTCAATAACACAGAAATCCCCAAACTAAGTGCATGCATGCTGCGCTGCATTAAGGGAGAGGTGGCACACACCGAAAAGGAGAAGCGTACAAAAGCAGACATCTGACTGTGCAGGTCAGGAAAAAAAAAATTTGGCCAGTAAATAAATAGATCACTAAAATCACTATGAAAACATAATTAAAGAAATCTAACCACTGTGAATGCATTAAAAGTACAAAATCTCTGGTTGGGCTTTGAGTGGGAATATTTCAGAGTGCCAGCTGGGATCTACTTTTCCCTCCAACTTAAAGCTCTTTACTATTCTCTCCATGAAAGACTGTTTCATTTGAGAAAGGCCTTTAAATTCCTGGGATGGCTTGACTCATTAAAAACAAAACCCTCGTCAATATGAGGTTGTCTCATGGCTCATCATGACACCTCGGAATCCTTTAGGTTTGCAAATGTATTCTGATTTGTAGAATCACTTAAACAGGACAGACAGTGCACTTATTATAGCCTGCATATGTTCACAGAGGTAAGCTGTTTACTACCTAGAAAGTCTACAAAACCTGGACTTCCTCCCCTCTAACAGTATGTATTTCAGCAATAAAAAAGGTTGTTTATATAGCAATCAAGCCACGAGCTGGAAAGCAGGGGAAAGATTGCAGAAGGGGGAGGGAAAAAAACTCAACACAAAACCACTCGATCCCTCTTTAATAGAAAGCAGAACGATGGCAGCTGACTGGGGTTCCATCGTAAAGACAAACAAGCATTAACTGGGATGTTTAAAAGGCAACAACAGAGGGTTTTTATTTAATGTCTTAAAGCTTTAATTGGCGCCTCTGTTATTTCCTCTTCAAGGGACTGAGGGTAACAGTAAACCCAGTGTCAAGGAGGAGGGCCTCACTGGCTGCGGCGACCCAGCAACTGGCTGCCCTCATTGGGCCTCTACATCTGTGATCTTTACCAATTGAGCTCAAGAGGCTATGCTCCCCTGGCCCCCAGCTGCCAACAAGGCAGGCCTCTCAGCTAGGGCCTGGGAGCCTAATCGGCCTGGAAGGGCCCTGTCAACCACTCAGCCTCAGGGTCACATATGGAAGTGACTAGAGCTGTTCTAAGTCACCTGGGGATATTCATAAATCTCTAGACTGTTTCCTTAAGCTAATAATTGAGGAGAGCCACCTCTTCCCGTGAGTTGTGTCTGGAGATATTATGGCACCAAATTTGCACTTTCCACTTGCTGTCTCTCTTTCCCTGCTATACAGGAAGTAGATATCTAAGGTAATAGCGGTAACTAAATTGCTCTCTAAACAGCCCCAGGTTTAGGTCCCCTGGAGATTTCATTTTCGAGCTGTAGGAGAATGCGGGCTATTGAGTTCCGGAAAATGTGGACTACCACCTCATGCAGAGGTTCAAAGATGTCAAAGCAAAGCTACTTCTCCAAGGCTATGGCTTGAAACATCACAACAACAATTCAGTCAATGAACTTTATGCACACTAACTGTGTGTCTCTCACATGTCTTTCCTGTTTTAATGCGCTGAGGGTGGGATCCAGTAGACAGGCCGTGGAGCCAGTAAATCTGATACTCTCCTCGAGGAGAACAAGTGCTCCTTTATGCGAACGGTTTACAGCTCCATATGTATTTTCGATTCAGATTTATTTAGTGAGGGGCTCGGTAAGACCCCTGAGGGATCCATAAGCCTTAGTGCTCCATCCCCACCTCTCTTGTTAGATTTACGTCCTACAACAACACAAACAAAACTCTTGTTTCTCCCCCAGGAGCCCAGCTGTGAATCACAGCAGCTTCTATCTGAGCTAAACACGCAAAACAGGAAGAGGGAGAGAAAGACAAAAACTAGCTAAATTCACACTGTCTAGGCTTCACAAAGTAGGAGGAGGTACAAGAGTTGGTGGATGGAGTTGGGAATGCCTGCAAAATGTGTTTATAGCTTTGTGGTTGTGACACATGCTAGCCAGTCCATAATCGTTTTGAGAGGAGACACAATTGAGGAGGTTCGGCCAAGTGAGGCTAAGTGGGATTGATGGAGCAAAGCTCAGGCACTTGCCCAGACTGAAGACACATTGAGGTCTACGGTGAATACTGAGCTCCAGCCCGGGCTCACATACAACATGATCTGGGCTTTACACAGTCAAAGCCCTCCATCCTTCCTTGCATTGTCTTGTCTGACATGTTGAAGGATGTGAGGGAGTCGGGTGCAGACAAAGGCCTCTCCCGGCTGGCCCATTAGCCAGAGAGAGCGATGTCCAGAGCATTGGAGCATGTCCCCTGCTCTCGGGTGGGGGCTGTTTTATTAATGAGCCAATCGAATGAGTGCAGGCTGGGGGCTGGTCACTGCTGACTGTAGGAAGCACCTTGGGCGGCCAGCCTGGTGAGTGAGTGTGGCTGGGAGTCAGAGGACCAATCCCTGCAGGGGCCCCAGCCAGTAATGTACTCCCTGGCGGGCCTCGGTGGAGGCACATTTGACAAATGGACTCCTTTAGCAGAGCCGTGCCGGGGGGATCTGGGCTCTGGTGTTGGCTCATGGCTGGTTTACCTGCCCACCGCCATGCTCGCTTCTTCATCTGCACTGCCTCCCCTGAGCTCAGACAGCCACTGACTGATAATGAGGCCATGTACACATGAATGGATGGGCCTGGCTACCAAAGACACACAAAAGTGCAAGCGCACATACATACACACACCACTGAGCCTGACTGTGCTGAGATAGGCAGAGCTTGTGGGCTTACAGTATGCTGTTAGTAGCATTGTGTAGTTGGAACTGTGATGTCTGTGATGGATTACAGTGGAAAACTGGCAAAGAAATCCTTGCACTATCTTTGGAAAAATAGGGTAACAAAAGCACGTAACATGAAGTGATTAGCATTGGTCATCAATATTTAGATAAATGTTTGAATGAGCAAAATAACAATTTACAAAGATTTGGTTCGGCTATTGGAAAACATAAAAAGATTTTCTATTCTGACAGTTAATTTACTCCTGAATTTCATGTGTCATGTCTAAATCAGATGGAGACGTGAAGTCGCTGCTTTGGCATTTGCGACACACTCCCCTTTCCACAGATTAAACTTTTGTTGACATTTATCTAGCACAAAAAAATCAAATCTTTAACGGACTTTCTTTTTTTTGGGCAAACAATCTCTTGTTTTCTAGTGTGGTGGCAGATGCTGAGGTGGGAGACAAGCATTGCGACAGATCTGGATGTGTGTAAACAAGGAGCTGAGTGCATTTGTGTTTTCTTCATGCGGTGCAGGATTGTGACAAATTCCAGAGCAAGTCTCTAGTGAGTCCCACTGCTTTGGTGTCAGCACCGAGCGGCTGTCTGCGCGTGATGGAGCCGAGAAGCGCTGAGCACCGCGGCCTCCCTTGGGATGCGTGCCGAACAAGATGTCGCCTGTCAAGCGGGGAACATTTGAAAATAAATAACATCAATGATGATTTCAGTTTACTTGTCACGAGCGTGTGCGCTTTGAGAAGTGATGCCATCACTCTGCCGGGGATGCAATCGCTCCTCTTCTCCTCCCCCCTCTCTTCTGAGACAGGCCTCGGCTGCCAGACGCACTCCATTTCCTATTCAGATTCAACATCAATCTGTTGGAGGCTCCAGATATCAGTCTTAACAAGCTCCACGGTGAGACGTGTGCAGTGATCATTCATTAGAACCACAATAACAAAAATGGCTGATTACTCAGTAGCCCTTCTTTAAATCTTTGAACATATATGTTTTCAAGGGGCAAAGGTCATATACATTACCTTGGACAACCTTCATGCATGTGAAAGAATTATGGTTTTTAATGTTCTATTGCATACAACTAGAATAAAACATTTTCCATGACTTCCAGCAGTACGAATGTCTTTATACACTTTGGGAATTAATATCCCTCTAATCTGTGTTATATTGAATTGTTAAGGAAAATTTATAGTCCCAATGTAACCATTTAAAATGTCAAACGACAAGACCAATAATTACAGTCTGATTCCAGAACAACTCAAAGGACAATTTATTAGCCTTGACTGGAACTTAGTTTGTTCAATAACTCAAGGCAAAAGGACAGGTGAGACCATTCATCAGATACCCATATGTGTGTGCGTGTGTGTGTGTGTGTACTTGTATGCATTCCTATGCACTCATTTGGCCTCAGCACATTGGAACGAAGCCCAGCAGGGGAGCCTGAACCGATTGGAGTCTCAAAAAAGACCAAAGAGCACTTGTAACACAAAGAGTTTCATCTCAGCTCCTTAAGGAGAACCATCTGTTGTAAGGCAGCCTTTCTCTCGCTCTCTCTCCGCTGCTCTACAGTCGATTGTAGGTCAAGAGCAGGAAAACAAATGTGCACTGTGCACATGTGTCTGTCTGCCATTCCTCCAGCCAGAGATTACATATCAGAATGTTCTTTTGGCAGCGCTGCAGAAGAGAGAGGGGGAGAAAAAAAGGTCCCCGAGGTATGGAGGAAAGATCTGACTTCCTTAGAAAGGCATCATAAATTGTTTGCAGAGTGTTCGTCTCTTGAAGACTGGGGCTCATCTGAAGTGGATGGAGACTGTGGAGGGGAGGTGTTGGAGAAAATGCAGAGGAACTGGATGAGGTGAAGGAAAATGTGGAGAACTGAAAGATGGAGAGTTTAAGCATCTGGGTCTGGCAGTCATGTAGAGGCGACGTCTTCAATAGCTTGTTGCGGCCTCTTTCTCAGTGTCTGGAGGCATAACCTGCACTGTCAAGGCCAGCAATCCCACCTGCCCATGACCACTCACACACACACACACACAGCAAATGGGAGGAGCTGAGGGAGGGCAGGCTTATCTGTGTCTGTAGCTGGATCTGTACTGACAGGGAGCACAGACATGCATTTCTACCCATCAGCATGGAAGCGTGTGCCACGGGTCTTTCATCACCCCACGACCCCCTCCATGTCGTCCTATTTCCTAGCTGGCCTGCACAAAGTGAATCAACCTCTTGCTGTGCACCTCAGAGCCACAGGCCTCTAATGCGCCCATGTGTTTCCTTCTCACTCAGCACATACAGTGTCTGCCTTTGATTTGAGGCTGGTCTGAGGGCCGATCGATCACAGTTTAAAGGCCCCTAATCAGGAACAGGAAGGAGGGACGAATAAAATCATACACCATGGCTCTCTGGCTGCTTGCCTCCTGCTATTCTCTCTGCTGTGCTTTCTCTTTCTTTCCCCTGTCTCTCTCATGGCTGTGTTTGATGTCCAGATACAACCGGAAGCACAAAGAGCAACTTTTTGCATTTAGGGAGATGGGGGGTCAAACACATAGCACCCATGACTTACCAAACACCCAAGGCAACAATAGCAATAACAATAGGGCTGTAGTCAACCAAAGAAAACCTTGGTTGACTGAAATGATACCAAGCCATTGGCCGATGCTGATGCCAACTGCAAACATTCTACCTGCTCGTGTTGTACGTCCACCAAATAATTTTTTCCTGAGGCCAAAGTATTTAAAATTTGCAGTAGGTGTTGCTTATATATTACAAATGCTAGCATGGTGAGCTGAGCTCGGCATGTCTGGTGACTATTTGCTTTTGCATTTGACGCTTCTGCTCATCAATTTCACCAAGCTGGTAAATCACAGTGGAAGAAGGGTGGGGCAAATATCACAAAGACCAACCATTACACGCAGTGCTGAACAACAACAGTGGAGGAGAAATTAATACAGCTGGCCACAAAGACCTCCTGTGGGTCTCTCTTTATGAGCTTCATACTTTCCTTCTTGTGCCAACATTTTTTATTTTCATGGATATTCTGTATCATACTGATGAGAATGTGGTGGGTCAAGAGGATATTGATCAGCCAACTGACACACCAACCAGAGGGTGTTGAAGAAAATTACAAATGATTATCATGGAAATGTGGTTCCATCCAAGGACAGTATGTAACAAATTATGTTGAACTACTGTAGTGCAATCTTTGGGAGAACCACTTATTTGTGTGTTGTCTTGTGATTTGATCTTTGCTTGTGTTGTATGAAATCTAAATGTGTGTTGCTTTGGATAAAAGCCTCTGCAAAATTAAACTAACAATTGTTTCGGCGTAACGTTTCAAGATACACTCGCTACATTCATCCTTCCCAGTTGTATCAGATGGAGAAATGGAGAAAGACTGATCTGTAGCCCTCCGCATAATCAAACGCCCAATGAAAGAATGAAGCTATCAAATGTAACATAACGTGTGCGGCTCACCACCCCATGGTAGCTCACCTTGGAGAGATGAAGCATGATCCAGGACAAGCTGAGGGGCTTAAGGTGTTGGTGACCAAAAGAAGAAAGGTTGAAAAAGGGAGGAAGAGAGAGTGAGAGGACTAGAAGGAATGAGTAGTAGTGAGTATGGGGAGCAGAAACCCAGAAGCCCTCCTGTCATTTGTGGCCTAGCGGAGCCTTTTATCTATGCCTTCTCAGATGGAGCCATGTCGAGAGTGGAGAGTGGAAAAGAGGGTTAATGAGCAGCATTGACTGCTATCAGCCTCAACAGTGCCTAGGCCCCTGGCCTTTATAAAAGAATCATATCCTTTCACCCTAATTAAAAGGCAATGCTTTTACCTGGAGGGTGACCCCTCTGAACCTGCCTCCTCTCCCTCTTTAACAACCCACCCCCCTCTCTCCTCACTTTCAATCTGTCCATCTGGTGATTCCTTTTCCTCTCTGTCCAGATCCCAGGAGAGTGGTGGGCTAGAATGGTGCCATTTATATGTCACCACTAAAACTTTAGTGAGGCAGAGTAGATAGACCCTTCAGATACGTCTATCTCATCTCCTCCATTCTCTTGTCACTAGTCCCACCACCCTGTTCGATCGTGCGCACCGTTTGTGGGAGTAATTGACTGTTCTGTGGTATTGGGGAACCATTGCTAATTTGGAAGGCCGTCCTATTGGATTACCAAAGAGAGCAGAGAAGGGAGGCCCCGTATCCCTGAATTCCCCTTCATCTCTCTGTCTCTCCCCCTTCAAAGTACGATGCAACAAAATAGCCACAGCAGGCATTATTAATGAACTAGAATGGGCGAGGAGGGAGGAGCTCATTTCTTATTTATGAGACGCTAACCAACTGGCAACCTCCCTGACAGTCCTATTAATGATCTTTAGTGGCCCTCAGGCCATTCCATCTCCCTCTCTCTCTCCCACTACCTGTCTCCCGCCCCAGTTCACGTCCGCCCTGTCTTTGCAAACCCCCATACTGGCCTTCGTCTCTTAACATGGCAGGATTGAAGCAGGGAGGGGAGTGGAGGGGTTGGGATGGGAGGTGGTGTAGGCCTGTAATTTGTGCAGGGGATTTAGACATTACAGGGGGAAAAAGGGCTCTCTTGGGACCAGGCAGTTGATCAGCCGTGGCCCCGGTGGAGCAAGCCAGACAAATAACAAATGACAGCTCTGTGATTAAATCAAACCTTCTACTTTAAGTGTTGAAGTATCTGCCTGTCACTAACAATCTAGGGCTTGTTAAAGCTCCTATCCCCTCCTCCCCCACTTAAGAGCCCTGCCTCCCTCCTGCTGCGGAGTCCTATCAAGCTCCCATCCCCTTCCTCATCCTCAAGACTTCCCCCACACACACCTTCCTCTACCCCCAAAACACATCAATCAAACTGCTCCCTCTGGACACCCTCCCACCTCCTCCCTCCATACTCCTGGCTAGCCATCTACTCTCAGGAGAATGTATGAAGTGACACACACACACACACAAACACACACACCCCTGTATGTGAAAAAAAAATCCACATACCGATAAAAGAAGCGGTTTAGCATAACATTTAGAAACTTATGCAAAATGGATACGATGGCTAATGCAGTGCAATAAAATAATGAAATTATCACTATATATTTGAATCCACAGTAGAGCTGTACAGCACCATTGAGAGCTATACGATGTCAACCAGTACAGTATAGTATGGTTATAGTTCGATAGCAGCATCTTACGCTGGCTTATAATAGCTTTTTTATTGACAAACTAACGTGAATATTCATCAGTCTAAGTGCTCATTTGGGAAAACCAGCAAAACAATGCTTGATTCAAAATCTTTTCCTCTAAGTATGTGGGCATACTTCAGTAATTTTTAATGCTGTTGTACTGATGAGCTGCTGTACCTTCATTCGCCTGACTTTGAACTTAGCTGAATCAGTGCTACATTTTAGTGTGCAGTGCCTCTGATATCAATATGTCTTGTGCATGCGTGTGTACAGCATTTGTACAGAAGTACAGAATTTGTTTTCACAGAAGTTCCTCCCCATTCATTCAAAAAAATTTTTTTCTTTTGTCTATGTTGCCTAAAATGTCTGACCTTGACTGCACTAACTGTGTATCTGTGCACAATGTGTCACTAAAGAGGTGTTTTCACATTCCTCTACTAGAGGGGGAGATGTCTTAACTTTCTTACAATTTGAGTTTCAAACTGGCCGAGCTAGCTTTGTTACATCATAACTGCAAAAGCCAATCAAAGCCAGAAAAGAAACCTAAAACCTTCAGTACAGAGCAGACTTGTCAGTACAGAGAGAACACACTGTAACATTTAGAAGATATTATTGTATGTTTCATAATAACCACTATCACCAGCCAGCCAGTTACAAGCTAACAAGCAAGCAAAGATGTTAACTACACTTACCATTATAATACATATGCTAGTGGCAGATTTTGGTGCATAACAGACCCCTTCTGCGAGTCTGTAGGTTCAGATATGTATGGCTGAATCTAGCTACCATTCTTAGTTCACTATGGTTTTAAATCTGATTCAAACCTAACAGATAAAAGTGAAAGCTAAAGCTTTTATGTGACCACCAGGTTTGAGGATTCTCATGTACTGTTTTGGTCCTTTTATTGTGGGTCCATGTCCTCCATGTTGTTTTACTGTTCAACCTGTTAGTGAGTCAAAACAGTCTCTGATGGCATTAAAACACTGCATGACGCTCTGCTCTCCTACGTATCTCTGTAGCCTTTTCACACAACATTAACATCATTACGCCTTACGGCAGTGAAAGCTGGCTGCACCAGAGACCAACACGCTGGGAGTCAAACTGGGGCCATTGGGAGGAGGGGTTGGGGCACCGCAACATTTATGATTTTCATCAAACCCAGCTTTGCCATCACTGCCCGACTCTATCAGCAGATTTTATTGTCTGCTGGGGTAAATGGAGGTGGCATTAACCCCTGTGGAGGGCCAATATACTCTTAACAGTGAAGCCAACAGTCCCTGGAATAGCCAACATTTACAACAAGTACCACAACCGGCCAGAACGAATGAGGAACAGGAAGAGCTGGGCTAGGGAAGTTAGCTGACCTTATAAAATGTCTGGCTGCTGAGCTGCTCTGCTGCACGTTGGGCCGGCTGTTGATGTCTGAACGGTGACATGATTTAAGGCTAAATTAGTATTCATCACACTAGTCACAAGCCATTAATCTAATATCCCCAACATGAAATGATATGCAAATTGTTGCCCATTGTAATGCTGTACCATGCGTCAGTGCTTCAAAATGGCCCCTGCTGCATCTGCATTACAAGTCCTGCACAATGAAAAGATATAGGTGCCATGGCTTGCCTGATCTCAAAATTGCCTGTAATATATATGAATTTGATTTGGCAGAGGCTGATATGTTTAATGTCAAGAGCCTAACTACATATTATTGCTGCCCAGATGCAATTGTCACCACCTGTCATTTACAAAGGTGTGGGGTGGAAAATGTTGTTTACAAGTGGCATGTTAGTTTACGTGATGTTTTTCTTTAAATCACTCACCGTCATTCAGCACATTTCTATGCCAGATGCAAGTGTCAATCAAATAAGTTAATTGCTTTTCTTTAGATATAACCAATGGCCTGCCCACTGTATGAACAGCGCCATACTTCTATAGCATACTTACTCTATGTTGAAGATTAATGGCCAATCAGAGATAAATGACTTCTAACATACCATTTTATGCTTAGTTAATCCAAAACATTTTGAAAATATTTGCTGTTCAAAAGTGTGATTTGTGTGACTGGTTTTTAAAATGCCCTTAATGCTTCTAAACTCGCTTAAGGAGCAGAAACGGAACAATGGAACCATTTCAGATAAATCTGGACCACAATATGTCAGTCATTCACACCTGCTCCTCAGCCATGATACCTGTGCAAATTGAAGCACCTGGGTGCACAGAGAAACCTCTCACTAACCACTCACTGTCTCTCTCTCTTTGTCTCACTCAGTCAAATCAGCTTTATTGACCTGACAGACAGAAGCCAATGTGCTAAAAAGGGGAAAGTATATCATTTTGTAAAAGTTGAGATATTATCAAATGATCAGCAATGATGAATCGATGTGACTTTATAACCAAAAGTTGAAATATAACACTTAAAATGACAAGGAAATCAGGCAAATTCATATGATTTTAGCTGCTCCAATTAATCCATGGTCACACATGAAGTGGGGTAAAGCTCATGTTATTTATTATTTGATCATAAGAGCAAAGTCAAGGTTCAACATCAAGTTCAACATTGATGGACTTTGACCTGTGAAGCTGCAGTCTCAACCCATAGCAAAGAAGATAGTTGACCCCACTACAAACCAGCAAACTGATTTCTGTGTGTTTCACATCCTTCACTGTCCATATTCAGCACAAATATCACCTTGGCAAGAAATAATCTCTCGCCTGCATACGCAGATGTGTGACCGTGCCTGTTTCATACGGGTGTCCTCGTTTTTTGAGGTCATTGTAATTGCCCCTTATGTATTTATATAGCTACCTGTCTGCTCACAAAGTCTTAGTGTCAAAATTATTCTGTACAGAATGTTCTAATTATTTACTATGATATGGTAGAGTGCATTTAAGTGTTGTAGAAAAAACAACTTTCAGCTAGGTAAAGCTAAATACCAAAAGAACAATCACACATTGAAACATCTCTATTAGCATTCTTCTTTGTGACTCCATATTCTGACTTTATTCACTAAGCCTGGTGATTCTTGTATGTTTTTATTGACATGCATATTGATTTGGCTGTACACAGAGCATTGATGTGCTAAAGATGCCTACGGCTGAAATCATAAAACAATGTATGGTCTCCAGAGGTTATCACTAAAGTCAATATTGACCTCAATAATGATTAGGTATAGACAGTGCAATACTGTTGTTGAATAATATTTAGACTTTGAGCTCCTCATCTGCGCATGGGCACATCCAGTTTTACCAGGATGTTAATCTGGCAAAACAAACAATATACCTAGACCGTGTTTTTTCACACCTCACCGTAGTAAAAGGACACCAGAGGACAATTGTTTCTGGCCGTGTGCCCGGATCTGAGGCTGAGGCCAGGGTCTGAGCTGTGTCAGGGAATATGCCTGGTGACAGATGCTCGGGAGACACGGGCCACGGCGGAGGTCCAGGGAGAGCAATTAGCACAAACGAAGCGGCTATGTCGTTAGCTGGTCTTTATTAGCCCCAGTGATCAGTTCAGAGGCCATTAGTCTCCTGTGATCAGAGACTTCCCGGGTTGGCTCAACCCATTACTGGTGTTTGTTATTGTGCATGTACACTGTTCAAGGTGGTGGGACCCGTGTATTACTTTCCGGTCATTAAGATTAGACATCAGATAGTTACTGATGCTCATTTTGGATATTATGCATGTGATGCAATTTGGTATCAATTCATAGACTAAATTAATGTTTGGTGACATCATTTCAGCGCTTGAATTCTCAGTAGTTGCTGTTCCTTGATATTTTTGGCACGCAAAAGATAAAACATGGCATACTGTATTAACATAATTTATTGAAATACAATATTTTCATCACTGATTCATTATTTATGTACTGTTTTTAATTGATGATTTTTAGAACACCACGCTTTGAGTAAAGACTTTTCCAACAAATAGGGCTGGGCAAATAATCTAATTCCATTTTCAATTCTGATTTCAGCTTCCAACGATTATAAAAAACAAGATAATTGCTATAAGGTTGTTGCGCCACTTTCCAGTTGGCAAAGATACATGTTTTGTCTTTTATTATAAAACCAGTCCCTTTTCCATTTTGCCAATTGTCAGTTACTGACAGCAAAACATATTTTTTTTATTTATCTCATTAAAAAAAACAAACATTTACTTTTCTTTTTTTCAGTTGAAATATATTTGTTATATAAAGTTCAAGAAAATCCAAGGTAGTTCAGAAAATGATTTTTCCAAAGTCAATCAGTTAGCTTGTTAAATATTCATGAAATCAATATTGACCAATATTATTGTGATTATGATTTTTGCCATGATAGAGTGGCCCTATTACCAACCTGACAGGAATACAATTTTAGGCAAAAACATTGCATGAAAATCTGTTTAATTTGCCACATAAAATGTTTCCTACCAGTAACTTTAATCTATTAACTGGAGTCCTGGCAGCAGCATAAAAAAAATCACTTTTCTTTTTAAAATCAAGCCCATCAACCAGAAAGGTCAAGGTTTGTTCCTGTGTGTCTAAAGAAATAAACGACTGCCACACAAAGGTCCAACTAAGTGCTTCTTTCTTTGAATTATCCGCTGAGTTAAATGTTTAACAGTTCGGTCTCCGAAATGTACAAATGTTATAATAAAGCACATCCTTCTAAACAAAAAAAAGCAATGTCAGGGAGTCATAATTTGAATGTGTGCTAAAGTGAAGCAGCCACTGCCTTCAGTTCATCTGCTCTGCAGCTATGTGAAGTACCTTGTCTACTCAAACATGCCTAACAGGGTGGGATTGGTAGAACAGAATGTCTTGCTCTGTACGGCGTGTGATATCACTGGCTGGTGGGGGGCTCCGGGACAGCTTCTTGTACACCTCTCTTCTCTGTCCTGTGTTGCATGCTGGGAGAGAGCCGCCCTGCGTGTTGTTCCTCTCCTTTGCCTGGGCCCTGAGAGACTTCCCTGCTAATGTTCCCCTCCTGTTTTACAGCAGTACTTCCTGGAACAGCCCCCCTACTAGTCATCAGATGCTACATTAAGGGAGCACTCTGAAGTCTTCCTCCACCACTAAGGGCCCCTGATAAATAACTTATGGGGGAGAGGATTCAAAACATCTCTCCTATTACTAGCCTCGATTCATTTTTTACAGTCCCTCGAGCCCCCCATCTGTCCTGCACTTCAAACGCATCTGAATGCTCTGAGATACTTTCCCTATTCTATCCTATGGGATCCATGTGAAGGTAGAGAAGGAGGGGAGGTAGGGATGTGGGGGGTGGGGGGTGGAAAGAAAAGGAATATGACAGAGCCAGGAGCTTTGAGCAGCAGAATGTGCCGAAAGCATCTCTCCCATCACCTTCCTTTCTGACTATTCTCCACGGAGGGGAAGAAAGAAAGCGTTTGAAGGAGAGGGGGAGGAGGGAGGAGGGGAGATTTGTGGTTGAAGCGTCATTGTCCGGCTCAGAGCTGCCACTCTCTGTCAAATTATAACACGTCCAACAACTCAGCTTTTTCTCATTCGCAATTACAAATTAGTCCATTAGGCTGTCGGCTGCCTGTCCCTTCTCTTCTCTGAGCTGGAAGGGGATGTACATATGTGTGTCTGTGTGTGTGTGTAGACCCATAAGGGTGGGCAGATGGGAGGGGACCTTCCCTGGGCGGGAGATGGCAGTTTTAAGCCACATAACGAGACAAACAAGCAAACCAACAGTTGTAATTTGATGTGATGTCGACAGTAATTGTCTTTGATGCCGTGGGTAGGCTCGAGGGTGGAATGGGGGCGCGGCGGGCTGCCCTTGAAGTGGTAGTTATGGAATATAAATTGGGGCTGCCTGTTTCTGAAGGTATGAAAAAAATCCAGGCAACCGTTTTTTTTTTCACACGGCCATCACGACAGCGTTTTAGTCAACCACCATATCAGCTTAAATGGATTTTAAATTAGCAGTGAGAGCATGGCTAACAACATATCTCAGCTGAAAGTGGCCCACTCTGCACAGAGGAAAGCATACATCTGACATGTATGGATCTTGATGGAGTCAAGATGGTCTTCACTGATCCATTTTATTGAGACCATTAATTTTTTCCCCAGCTTTTGAATCAGGTCTATTCATATTTCAAACAAATTCAATTTGAGCTTTAGATCAAAGACGTGCATGGGACCAATTTGGCGTAAAGTAAATAACAGGGGACACCACTTCAAAAAGTGATGATCTGACTTTACTAACACCACTATAAATCACATAAAATGTAATTATTATACCTTTTACCTTAATGAATCATCATGATTTCCATCCAAGTGTGGATTTATAAAGCCTCAAGGTGGCACCTCTGAAAGGGAATTCATTACTGAACAAACCCTGCTCATTCCACTTCCATAGCGGGCCTAAAACAACCTCTCTTATTATAGTATATTCTGATGCAGATTACTATTCATGCAATTTGGGCTTCAACTTGGTAGTCGATTCACACTAAGTCCAACTGTTTCTCCCTTCTGGCCACTATTGCAGCCAGTTACTAAATGTCAATGCCCAGATGACTATTTCTGCCTTGAACAGCACCCTGTGGATAGAGGTGGAAAGCACAACCGCAGTGTCTTGAATTAATAAGGCTAGTCTCATTTTATCACTGGGTGAGTAAAGCTAATGAAATCATGCAGGAATTAAGTTGTTTAAGGGCTAAACTCTGGTTCTTGGCGGACGATAATGAGCATGCTATGCGGGAACCCCCCTCCAACCTCCTTAGTCTATGTTGAGCTACTAACATCGCTTTCATCCAGCCGGTCTTAAAAAAAAAAAAA
>CAFUXE010000515.1:236513-253688 GCA_903364295.1 Serranus cabrilla
GGGTTCGGGGGAGCCAGGGTGAACTTAACAAGCAAGGATCTTACAGATTTAAAGGTACTGCTAAAATTTTATGGAGGCATGTTTGGACGGGGGCCACGGTGAACAGCTTGGCCAGCTGAGCAACATCACAGCGGGACGCCTAATAAGCTCTGCGCAATTTTTCACCCCATATTTTATCAATAAAAAAGCAGTTTAAACAGCCTCCCCCCGAACCGCAGCCGCTGCACTGCCTGCCATCTGGAGCCCTCTTTCATTTTATAATCCAACTGTCATTAAAATGCTTCTTGGCAGTTTACAGCTCGTTCCCCCTGTGCAGATGTGGAAGCGATCTTCAGACGGGGCCCTCTGATCAAAGTGTTCACTGCTGTCAGACAGAACACTTACCACCCTCAGGCTACCTTCCAGTCCTATCCGGACTTAATGCCTCCCATTATTTATTTATTTCCACACTTTTCTATTTATCAGGTGCACCACTCCCTGCAGAGCTGGGGTCAGCTCCAGAAGCTGGCAGCGGCTGCCTAGAGGTTACAGAAGCCGGCCTGGGACTGAGGGGCTGCAGGTAAGAATGTTTTTAAGGTGCTGTTAAGCAAAGCATGTGACCTTCGAAATCAAGGGATGGAGTTCACATTAGCTGAAAGTACATGGTGAAAAGGAAAGAATAACAAGAAAGCTCAACCACTCAATCCCACCCTGCAGTACTGTAGCTGTGTTATTTTTGGTGACTGGATGTAATTGGACTGAAAAGATTTTAAAATCCAGAAAAAATAACAGATTGAGATCAACGTTCAACTCAAACGCAGTCATTTATTTTAAATACTAGGTCCATTAACTCAAGAAGATATATATTTTACTCTTAATCATACAAATAAGTCACCTACAGTGTATGATGAAATGGTTTTGTCAACAAATGTGCTCAGAATGAAAATGCAAAAACACAAAGCAGGCTTTCAGTCCTGCCTGTGATTTAACAGTGGAGCTCAAACACAACTATACTACAGCACTGTATATGAATAAAGTCTAAAACAATCACCAAGTTGGAAGATATGGCCAAAATATTTTATCCCGATATAGGTCATTTCATATTTTGTTAATGATAAATATCACAATACTTTTGAATGTAATTTAATAGTATAAAGTCTATAAGAAATAGCCACATGGTAAAGCCTGTTTTTGTATACTTCTGTTTGAATTCAATACTTCACCAATTAAATGTACTTAATCAACATAAGTGAAATGATAAAGAAAAAACAAATATTTCCAGCTATACACTGACCATGTTTGCATCTATGCACACAAATACATAGTAAACAGATTCATAGTTTGATTTAAAATATATATATATTATAATATTAAAAATATACACCAAATCTTGCATTGCATTTATTGGTTCCACAGTGTCTCCACTGTTTTGGAATCAAAACCGCAACCTTTGGATTCAGTTAATGATATCCCCTGACAATATTTCACATGAGAGTTTATTAAAAAGTTGAGGTGGTATGTGCCCATTCTCAGTTTCGACGATGTAGTTGCGTAATATAATATTACGATATAGGATCTAACAACGTTACAATTCCACTGAAAGATGTTAAATTGCATTGAGTAATTGTTCAGTCCTACACCTAGCATGCCAAAAGTAATAACAACAAACATGACGTAGTTCCAAACTGCTGACATATATTATGGTTATAAGTCACTAACAGGAGATAAATATGAGCTTTGTAACATAATAACATGAGCGTTTCTGGCAGCACACACAAAGGTGATGGCAGTAGGTCAACCCGTTGGCAGTGTCTCTGTATCATATCACGCTGCCACATTCACTGTGTGCACACGCATGACTAGCAGGCTGCCAAGCGACCCGCGGCCTCCTCACTGATGTGGTGCGGCGCGCATGGCGTTAATGCTCCGACCGGGTGTTGATTGAGCTCCCCTAAAGCCAGTGACGCATGTTGCCTTTGTTTGGCAGCCGTCCCGGTGTAAGAACTGGGGCCATATTCCGCCTGTCAGTGCCATGTGTTCGCTCTCCTCAGAGCACAGCGGCTGATGCCACTCAACCACCACCCCCCTACCTCCCACCCCCCGGCATCTCTGTGGGCACCCCAGGCCTAGCAGGTCTGCACTAATGAAGTCAAATTAATTTAATGGATGCCCATGCCGCCTGCGTCTGTGGTGCTTGGCAGGGGGACAGTTTTAATGCTGGTCTCTGTCTGCGGCTCCAAACCTCATACATATCCAAGAGCGGCTGTACATCTTCTGTGTGTCAGGCCCAAACTGACAAGCATATCAGCTTCGGTTGTGCCAGTGTGCCCTGCATGAGTCAGAATTGATCTTCGGTGCCCATAAAAACTAAAGTGGCAGGGAGAGTTCTACAGCTGACTTCGGAGAAAGAGACCAGGTGTGTCCACTAATTAAAGCTCAGTGAAAAGGCGAAGGAAAAATAACTGGCAAATGAACATGAGTGACAGCCATCGTTAATACCTGCTTCCCGCTGCCCCCTGAGCCTAAAAATCCCCCTGTTAACTTTTATGGAGCACCCTTTGATACAATAATTATTTTTTTCCCTGTAATCTTTAGAGCCCTGTACCTTTTCCCCCGGCTGGCGTAGATCAAAGCGGGCTGGTTTTGTGCATACGGAACTGCAGAGGCTGGGGTTTCTAGCTTAATTGAAGGCAGCTGGCCCCTGTGTGTGTTTGGGCCTGATCTCAGCGTGCTCTATGGGGTTCTCGGCTTTCCACATCACATACACATTCGCCCACGGAAAGTTCCCTCCAGAGCCCAAGTGACGTGAGGGCCTGCAGGGCTTGAGGTCTGGCAGTCGCCAGCCCATCCACAGGCATCTGAGTGTTTAGATTGACTTGGAGATGCTCAAGTGGTTTAGCAAAAGAAAGATGGAATATGTTTCTCTCAGTGGGTGGGAGAGAGGCTCAGACTCAGTGCTCACTTCCTTTACTGTCCATCATCACCATTATGAGGGCGGCAGATGATCCCTCCCATAAAGACGCAAGGCCGTGAAACTTGGCTTCAGTCGGACATATTTGGTTAACGGAGACAGAACACAGAGCTTTAAGAAATAACAATGAGCAGTGACTTCATGATTAATGTGTGTTGCTTTTCCTTATAAAATTTCTAGAAAAAAGTACGACTAGTGTACTACTTAGCTGACTGGCCTCTTTGTCTGAGCTGGGAATTGAGGCTCTCTAAACATTCTTTTCGCAGCCACAATGGACCTCAGCTCCATTTACTGATGTATTCCTGGACTAAGAGGAAGCGACGCTTCTTTAGGGAAACATTATCCCTGATGGCACTGATTCCTAATAACAACATGGAATTCTATATTTATCCCTGATTGCATATGCCATTTGTTGTGGAGGAAAAGCAAGTCCTTTTGCATTAGGAAGGCTTGTGCAGACAAGCCAAGGCTGGGACAGACATGAGTCTTGGTGCGCCAGCTCTAAACTCACACAAAGTCTGTCATGCATTTTCAGCCAGAAGAAATGTGTAAGTAATTACAGTCCAACCATGTTTATTGAATAAAAACCCACTTAGACATTATGTTTATGCACGATCAGAAACACTCAAATCTTACATCCACGTACACAAAAACATTTGTGCCTTTTTTCTCTTTCCACACAACATCTGCACCCAATATGGAGTCAATTTTACTTTTATTACTCATGTGGAAAAATGTATATAGTGCTTGGATTGTTATTCAAACACAAGCCACTTGAAAAACAACGAATGCTGTGCCATGCTGCTCTGGAGCGGTGAACACATACCGAGCACAGTCAGTTAAACTGCCTGTTTTTCTTTGGGTCCCACCAATACATTGACTTTAGTTCCAGGGCCATACATTATGCTTTACTTGCTATTAAGTGGGAGCACAATAACTGCTGTAAGAGTGCATCATTCGAAACATATTACACACAAAGTGACTTCAGGTTAATTAAGTTAAGCAGGTTTTATGTTTGGTATTATGTTTTGAAATCTCATTACTTTGAAAGGTAGATGACTTCATGCAACCAATAAAAGTAATCTTATTTTATGTTAATGTCAGAAATATTGATAAGTGCAATTTTCAAAGGAAATTTGTGGAAGGAATTCAAAGGATTCAAGGGAAAAAAGCGAACTTTTATTTGGATTATGCAAAACCCTCTGTTAACAGCTGAGCCATTGAAAAATTCACTGTCTGCAATATGCTGCAATTATTTTCCACAGTGCTAACTAGGGGTGCCGGGATATACCGGTCCTGACAATAACTGTCATATTAAATAATGAAATATTGATATTAAGTTAATAAAACGCATATATTACTGTATATATAACTTTCTTTCTGTTCCAGCTTTGTTGGGAATTTACGGTTACAGTGTCTCTCTCCACCTCCCGATACTCCCGATATTTTTAGTGTAATTATTTGGCCAAAAAAGAGACAAAACACATACGAAAAGCTAAAGTGGAAACAGAATGTTTTCATCTTTCCCCTATCCAGCCCCCCTTAGTGTTTTTAAGCAGTATTATTGTTGGTGCCGCTTTTGCAAAGAAGACAATCAGATGCTTTCCGTTGTGCTCAGAGCCTACAGCCTCGCACCAACCAACAACAAAGTACGCCTTGCATTTGTTTTCCAAATTTCTGAAAGGAAACACATAGAGGTTTGGTTCTGTTGGACCCCTGGGAAGAGGAGGTTTTCAGGCCTGGGGCAGAGGGGGATGCTTGGGGGGAAAGCGTTGCCATGTCATGTCTGAACAACGAATTCTGATAGTTAGAGATACTATAAGCTGTTTTGTTGGGTTGTGAGCTATTATGTTTAGTTCTAAGCGGTTTAGTTGAGTTGCTTCCAGGAAGCTTTTATTGTTGAAGAGGAGAAAGCAGGCTGTAATTTTGTAGGTTATAGTCATACAGATATTGTGATAATATTGGTACTGTGAATTCTTTTGGTCTCAGTAATCCGGTATTTAAAATAAAACTACGGATATCATGACAGCCGTAGTACTAGCAATGATCATAATACATGCAGTATCAGTTACATGTAATGTGGCTTCACAGCTGGTGTAATACCTCACAGCTTGTCTTGTTTGACATGGCATGCCATACTTTCTCCATCACTGTATCATTGAACTGACGAGATCTCGAGCAGAAAATTGTGCAATCGAGCATTTCACCTGGCCGGTGTTGGAAACTCTCCTATTACAGAAGCAGGGCTCTCAGGTGGGAAAAATTGTGTTTGAGGAAAACCACCTCTAAAAATGGATCTGGTCGAGGCCGAAGAAAAACACATACCAAAACCTGGTGTTCATCGAGGCAACAATAAGTCCCTCAATAACAATGATCACAAGCTGTTGAACATGGCTGAGTGGTGACAGGATTTTCTCAAAGCGTTAGCAGAGCACTGGTGTTTCAAAGACAGAGGGTTGGGTGTGTGTTATGATTTCAACAGAACAAAGGGACGACTATTTGTTCTATTAACACTCTCTGCCAACACAAACAGCTTCGCTGAGAGCAGGCAGTAAGTGAAAGAAGATTACAGTCTTGATGCCATGTTATGTTTTCACACCTCCCCTGCACTGAGTGGCTGGCGTGGTTTGGCTCGCCACAACCCTTCTATTTTCATCTGCAATGGCAACATCAGTATAACCTTTAAGAGAGAATCTGGACCAGGCTATTGGGTGCCACATCAATGACGCCACAGCCATGTTGACTGTCCCTGTGTTGCTGTATGACATGCATTGCTAGTGACAAGCAGTCTTTGCTGATGTCAGTTGGCTTTGTCTGCTGGCTGGCCCTGCAGAAGCTCCAAGTTTTTCTCTGTCATCACGCCTCTTCTTCCCAACATGCACTGGGGCTGGGTTTCACCGCTGAGCGTGCCCTTACACTCACTTCCCTCCAAGCTTGTACACAAACACGCATCACATACTGCTTAGACTTAAGGCGTCCTTCTTCACTTCAGAGACTAATCCAAATGTGCTCCCTGATCACCGCATACTTGTGCACTAAATGCACAACAGATGTATCTCTTGACAACCACAAAAGAAAAAAAAACATTAGCCTGCAGAGCACACATGATTTGAAGCGGACCAGAAATGAGAGCATGTTGCAAACAGCTCAATATAAATTAAAGAGATAAATGTTTCCAGGTTCGCTGTATTAGC
The DNA here is from genome assembly GCA_903364295.1 of Serranus cabrilla. NCBI lineage: Eukaryota > Metazoa > Chordata > Actinopteri > Perciformes > Serranidae > Serranus > Serranus cabrilla. The sequence goes on from CAFUXE010000515.1 coordinate 242,658, forward strand.
TCGATGTGAGGAACATCATGGGATGTTTATTTCTGGCCAATCTACAAAGGTAGAAGTCATCAACTGAAAAATTGATTATGGCATAACTCTAAATTAACCTAAACCTTGAACCTCTTGGATTCCATCCCTCGCAAATGTTGGTCTTTTTTTTAGGGAGGGAGGGGGGTCTTTAGGGGGAGAAAGCAGGTAAACATATACAAGTGGTGTTTTTGACCTGAAAGCTGGAAACCTGAAGATTGATTTGAAATGCAGCTCAGCACTGTGTTTTCTAGTCATACATCTGTAGACATTGTGTTTTGGTTAGATGCTTATTGAAATGCTGAAAGTTTAGAGTTATAAGGGCTTACAACATTGTAGACATCATGTGAGTATATAATGAACCATGCTCAACTCTTGCAGCAATTTTGGGGTTAATACAATTTATTACTTACTTTAACCTTGCAGAGCCATACATCCCCTGATTGTCCAGGTCTCTGGTTTGTGTTTGTAAAGTTTCATGAGGCTGTGATTATCCTAGAGGTCACAGAAGGATACTTTATAGTGACCTCAAGATTTAAAAATGGTCTCATCATGATGTAATGGCTACTTTGGAGACCAGGATGCAGAAATATTCACATATAAACACATTTGTGCTATATTAGAAAAACTGAATTTGGTCCCAAACTGCATGGTATTACTGTAAAGTGGGCATGTTTGGCAAGGGAAAAACCTTGGGTACTAATAGAACGCATTTTCATTTAGATATCCTGAGGTCAGAGGTCAAGGGACCCCTATGAAGATGGCCATGCTGGTTTTTCCCTCACCACAATTTAGCCCAACAAGATTACTGAAGGTCTTGCACCTAGAAATGACAGAAATTAGAGAGAAATGTTAATCCTAAAAGTTATGATGTTTCTTCTTATTTCCACCCGTTATCTTTTCTGTTTCACTTTCAGGCATAGTCACAGAGTAAAAACCGCAGTGAATAGAAGAAGGAACTGAGTGAGAGAGAAAGTAGGGAGAGAGTGAGGGAGGAAGAGAGAAAGACAAAAGCAAGAGGAGAAAAATGACATCTCCATATTAAGGCCTGTGTTGCCGGTGTCAGTTCTAATTTCACAGTGCCTGTGGGGAGCTGAATGCAACCAGTCAGCTCTGGTCTCATCTCGTTCCTCCTCCATTTTGAATCAGGGCCGGCGAATCCCAAGCTGGGGGGAAAGGAATATTACTGGCAAATTGGTTTTAGATTAAAGGAGGTGGCGAGGCATTCTGCTTTCTCAGCTCTTTCCCAGGTGCACTTAATCTAATTTCATTAAAGAGATGAGGACGGATGATCACTTGTGTCGAAACATTAAGCCGGACCATTTTTCCCGTACATAGAAAAACGTTAAGGTTGTCAGCGGCCTGGTGGGTGGCCTGTTTGTTATTGAATATGATGACTCTCGGAGACCAATCTGGATCTTGCAAAGCAGCGGGAGGGGTATGTAGGAGGGGGAACGTACCTACATGAATATATATTACTATTGCAGTTTTCCTTTTCCAAGATGGCGACGGAGGGGATGGGTACAAACCAGCAGAGAGCAGGCAGTAAATAAAATAAGAAGAAATACCAGAGGAGGATGAGATTTAAAGAGAAAATAAAGAGGTGACGGTAGTGTTGGTGTTAACGGATATGTTTGAAATCCCCACAGCATGCTTGCTTTTTGTTGCGGGTGCACTGCTAACTTCACAGAGCGTACCCCCCCGGTACATCAGCTGGGAGGATACCACTAGCTGACGAGCCATTACTGATAAGCCGGTAGAGACGCTCCGACGCGGTGATATGGCATTCATTCTGCACACAGCAGGAAGATAAGGGGGTAGAGGAGGAATTAATGTGTCAATCAGAGCCTGTGCGCTGCCCTGGCAGATGAGTACACCGGAGCCATAAAAGAGCTCATAGACAGGATGTGGTAATGGTCCTTGGAGACTCCCCCGGAGACAGATACACTTTCTGCTGAGTGACTGCTCGGCAAATAGGACCAAATAGAATTAGCCGACCTGGGTGTCCTCCGCTGTGGCTATGGTGATGTGGCGGTGGCGGTGGTAACGCACCTGACACGAGGCCGCTGTGTTAAGGGCTGCAGAGAATATAAGCGGCTTGTGCTAACGTTTCGCACACAGACAGACAGCCACTGTATTATTTGCACAGGAGAAAGAATACGGAGGAAATTGGAGGAGCCGGTGAGGATGGAAAAGTGGGGCCTAATGGAGATAGGATGACACTTCAGGAGAGTGCATGAACAAACTGAGAAGGGATAAATCCCACTCTATTTCCTTCTCTGCCTCTCCAATGAAAGAAAATGACCATCTTGACTTGGAGTATCTCAGACATGTCAGAGGTTGACAGGATTGGCTGGTTGATAGATTACAGGTTGGGCAGGGAGGGGTGGGGAAGGATTCCCAACATTTATAGCAGTGGTAGGACAATCTGAATAAGATCTGGTGTTCAGAGACTGATTGCGATATTTATAAGTCTTATCAAGTTCTTGTAAAAGCAAACAAAGCAAATAAAAAAAACAATAATGTCCCCAAATTGCATGACCTAAGAAAGGTTTACCAGACTGTAAGCATATTACAGCAATACATGAGTAATAAAGCAAAAAGAAGAAACAATGAGCCATTCACAGTGTTGGGCAGGCTTGGCAAGCTACAAGCTACTTCACACTGGAAGAAGTTGAACAACAGCAAAGCTACCCGGGAGAAATATGGTTTGTATGTTCTTTAAGTATCTTCCACTGGCTGAGATTTAGCTATGATGTCACGGTAGGTACTGAGCACCGACATGCGCTACACAAACAAAAAGGTCAAGTATGTGAAAAATGGAAGGCGCTGGTTACAAAAGAGAAACAATGGTAGAATAAAAATGGCAAAAAAGTAACTTAAATACTTGTATCACTATGCAAGCTCTTGTAAACTAGGTAGTTAGGACCCAAAACTGGATATTCAAACAAATTAAATCTTTAAGTTAACCCAAATAGTAATATTGAGTACAATAAAACTATCTAACCAGGACATATCTCAGCCATATTTACATCAAACACGGTCCTCGTGATGTCTTGTTATCACGGATGTCACCATTACACAAGCACAAGCATTCATTCAACACTTTTTTTGTGAAGCACTTAACAGCTAACACATGCTCTGGGCCATGTAAGTACATTTTAATCAGTCACACAGACACATTAAGTGGCTCAAAGTATTTGGATCAAGAATAAAGAATGAATGACGTTCACAGTTCCATAGCACGGCCTCAAACACACTTGAATACACTTACTCCCTGTATTGCCAAGCGGTTTACCCAACATGTGGCGAGTTCCTTCGTGAGCATCTGATTTAGCATGGCTATGCCCAATAACAGTAAAGGCTGTTAATTCTCCATAAGGAATCCTTAATTATGTGGGTTTTCCCCCCCAGGCTGCAGGCATAAGCGAGGCAATGCAAGGTCAAAGCTGTTATTCTAACACTGAATGCTGCTCATTGTCAAACATCCTGTAATCTTGGACATCAGATGACAGGCTTCCCAAGAAGAAATGCCAGTGATGAGAACACAATACCCAGATTCTGATTGCTTGTTTCTTCAAGGCTGGGGCCAATCTACATAAAGATCCCCCTCACAGCAGCCTCGTGCTGAACTGGAGGTGACCCGGCAATCTCAGAAGAATTCAAGTCTGACACGTTCAAGAAACACATCACTGCATGCCATCTCAAGCACTGCTCTGACAAAAGCGAGCTTCACAAGGTGCAGCAATCTAAACTGACTTTGCTGTAGCAGCAACTCGTCAGTTTTATTCAAATACAGTGTAACTGATTGCACCCTGGGGGCACACCTGGAAGCAATATTCTAATTAAGTTAATCTGTGAAATCCTGACAATATGGGTGTTCAGGTGGCTGGTAATCTGATGTGAAAGGAGTCTTTGTTTTCATTGGAAAGATACGGGAGGAGCTGGCACCTGTTTCAGCAAAACGTTGCAGAAAATTATCGCTGTCGAGTTATCCTGAGTGCGGGCAATTACAAATGACAGTGTTTGTCTTTCTCCTCATGGAACCCAATTTTTACACCATCGTTTTTTTTCTTTCTGCTTTTGGTGATGGCCTGTCAAGATAGTTTTTCCCAGTCGTCTTCTTTGCTCAGCTATTTGCTACGGATGATTCGGAACCCTCATCAACTTGATTAGGATAATATGTGTTTCTGAGAAATAAAAAGGTCAGCAGTGTTTTAGCCTGTATCCAGATGTTCTTTTCTTCTGGCACTCTTGGCAAATTCATGCACATCAACCGTGTATTTTCAGAGATTCCATAACAGTGAAACCTGTGTTGGAAATATGCTTTCGATCATTTGCATTTCCTGTTGGCCACAAATGAAAGCCTGTCTTTGTTCATTGTCTCTGCTCCTGGGAATGGAACATTATAATCATCAGAACAATAGAAAATATCAGTACTTACCTTTTGGCCTGTAACTTGGATAATATGCTTTGAAAGAGGGCACTAGGATGGGTTGCTATGTTGGCTGTGACACACATTCTTACTTCTTGATGCAATGAAAGGTTTGGTGTAGAGTTAAAAGTCGGGTTTTCACACCCCTTGCCAATGTTTGGATCTTCATAAATGGACATATCTATGGCTCTAATCACTGTATCCTTCACACAGTGATGAGTGGATTGGCCTCAGAGCAGAACAAGCACTTGTTTTTATTTATAAATTGTGCTGATATTTAGCACCACTTATTGCCTGGTTAGAACATGTACTGTAACACCAGCTTACATGACTGGTTAGTGCTGCAGGTTCCTAGAACTAACAGTTATCTGCTTTTAGCATCATCTATTTTGAATCCATTGCAATGTACTTTAAGCTTCAGGATCTCACCCTGACCCTGAACCCTGACTGGTTCAAGCTGTGGCTGTTTTCAGCTTGTTTTACCCAACTTATAATCGTAATACATCACTTTTTATTAATCTTATGATTTCTATTTTGTTGTAATAATCAATGATATTCTGCATTTAATTTTTTTTTATGCTTCATCAAAACACTGTTGTACTCAATGGGACTTCACTATTCCATTACATGCTGTTTGCTGATGCAAAGCTAATGTCAGCTAGCAGCAATTAGCAATTTAGGAGACAAATGTCATCTTTATGTTAGTAACTTTACACATATCACAAAAATAAGCTTGACATCTTTAACCGAAATTGTGTACCTCTCATTTAAAGACTAAATCTACTGAGCCAGATGTTTAGAAGTGAGAATGAAAATTAAGAACTGAGACCAAAGCTTTAAGAGACATGAAAAATCAAGCAAAGGATCTATGAGTGAAATTCAGTAGTCAAACACAATAAAGTGAAGATAACTGAAAAAGGTATTGGCTAACGATTAGATTTTTACATTAGTAGTATTATTTTGTTTCCTATGAGTTTCACATTAATGGTTTAGGTATCATGTTCAGTGAATAACACATTGTTTTTCATATCCAGGCCACAGAGTAGGTTTCTCAGTGTGGGTGCAGAGTTATAAAAACGACATTAGTAAAATGACCTCAGTATTTTTCATATATTGCATTCACTATTAATTTTTATGAAGCAGTTATGGTTGGCAGCTAAAATAGCACTTCATGCCATACTGATGACAAGTGTATGAGAAGAGAAAGCCCGAACAGGCGAAGCTGCAGTTTGACTCTTGACAGTGGACTGTGGAGTAATTGGAACAAAATTCAACAATCAGACAGCTGAAAGCTTGGCAGTAATGTCTAATAGTCCACCATGTCTTGAACTGTATCCAAGTCCAGCTAAACTGGCTAACAAAACGGGTGCCAAATGCCAAATATGGGGCCGCTTTCAGAACGGAGAGAGGCTGACACCTAACCGACAACACAGCAATACCGCTGAGTTTCTATAAAAGCGCCTGAGCAACACTTGTTTTTTTGCTTTTCTGTTTCTTTTAGTTTTGTTGTTTGGTATCGTAGTATCAAACTTTTATATATTAAATGTCAAAATTTGTGACACTATACAGAACTGCTACAGGTCTCAAGTAACTGGTAGAGCAGGAAGGAAAACAAAACCCTGAAAAGGAAGCACTGAGAGCTTCTCTCCTATTTTACTTCCCTCTCTGCCCCCCCACGGTGATGCCAGGGAGTCGTATGGAGACTGACAGGTCTGCTACGTCTCTCTGTCGTGTCAACTAGCTAGCGCCCTCGGTTGCTTCTCGCTTCAATGAAGAGATAAAAGCCTATTGACTTGCCAGGCTACAGTTAATGCAAATTGGGCCTACTATCAATGTATTATTTATAGGGAGAGCAGCAGACATTTCCACAGAACTGGGAGCTAAGCTTACAGGAGATTAGGCATGCTATCTCATTCATTTACCAGGGAGTAATTGCTAAACTGTGGAGGAATTAGAATGTGTGAGGTTCCCCGAAGGCGTTTCATCTTGTAACCAGGTGGCTGCCATCAGACAACCACCTCCAAGTCTGTGATAAACAAATACACACAAGTGAAACTGATGGACTACATCTGTCCAATTGTCAAATGGTTAAAACCTGATGACATCACTGCTTAAATTATATGCAGTTTCATAAGGCACACGGAGTTGCTGATAATGCTCCTGTTTTTTCATTCTCATTTTTATATTTGAGATATTTCTAACCACATTCAGCCACTGTGAGGCCTTGCTCAGACTGTCAGCCCAAATCTGCTTCTTAACATGCTCGGATTGTATTTAGATTGATTTAGGAATGTTTGGGTAGCAAAAAAAACAACAACACATAATCAAGGACAAAGATGCATTTCAGTCCAGACACTTTGGCCATCAGATCAGATTTGGCCACAGAGCATTGGTGCATTCTAAAATTGGCAAGCCACCATCAAATGTCCCCGTCATTACCACACCTCTCTCTGCACATCAAAGCGACCCTGAGCGACCCAGTGTCACCTGTTAACATTCCACAAATAAGGCCAGTATAGTCAGCTAGTGCACCCCATAGTACCCCCACCTCACCCGCTGGCAGATTTCTTTGCCAGGAAGCGAGCAGACTTCAGCTCTTGTTTAGCAGCTTGCTTGTGAGCTAGCTAGCTCATGCTTACATGATCACACGCAAATAACAGAATGGCAGTGTGAACAGTCTGCAGATAACATCTGATTTGAAATTTGATTTGCAGTCTTAGTAAAAAATAACTTTAAAAGAAATATTCAGAAGCTTCAAAGATTGTCCCATAACATGTTTCTGCTATGTTTCATCTAAGCAAAAATGGAAACTTAAAAAAAAAAACAGTCTCGATTAGGTTCCGGAACATGATGAACAACACGCTTTTCACCCAAAACTGCCCAAATGTTCCCTACATTTTTTGAGAGAAACAGGAATGCAGCTCTTTAGCTGGAACACAATCACAATAGCTAAAATTGTTACATATGTGGCACAAAATGGAGCTATGATGTTTCTATGTAGTATATTAGAGAAACAAGCAGAGATATGTGAGATGCAAAAGGAATACTAAAGCACACTGTATGTAGCATATGTTATGATCGAGGCTTGAAGGAATATTTAAGACATATTCAGGCATAAAGTGCTCCAAAAATAATAGATGCCATGTCTTTTACAGCACAAAAGAGACACTGAACACTGAAAAACAGCTTCTTCCCGTATTGCATTTTCTTTGCCACTTGCTTGCTCTGTACGACGCAAATGATCAACAGTGTTGGGACCCGCAGAGTGTTTTTTTACCCCTCATCTTTTTTCACCAACAACACTCTGTGACTGTTTCCCTTCTTTAGTTGAGAGCTCAAATTTGTTATTCACAACTCTCAGCCACTTCATGTGGTGGGTGAATAAACACAGGAAAAGTAGTCTTACCTTGTCGTCAATGTCACTCTCGCTGTCACACTGTAACAGAAAAGAGACAGACACAGGAAATTTAAGGAATTATTCATTTGGCTCCCCCCAGTAGCCCATAATCAGTGCAGATGTTATTTTTGTGTGCAACCTCTCATTCACTGACAGCTTTCAGTGCAAACGGCAGAGGATGAAGAGGGAAAGGAGAGTCTGGTAGTCTAAAAGACTTTTTCATGTTTCAAAAGCGCCACAGCCGCACGGAATGCCATTCTGGTGTTTCTGCTGCAAATTCAATGCTGCAAATTTACAAAAGATGAAAAACGAATAATACTATACACTGGGTTCTATTATAAAGAGCCCGTTCAATGACTTTGCATTCAGCTGCAGCTTGTCATTTAGCCTTTTAAGAGTGCTTTAAAATTGGACGATAGTATCTCAAGGACACAGAGAGCTCAGACTCCCTGAATACTCCAACACAGTGCCTATTAAGTGTGGTATTTCAAATCTGCCTCGTGTCAAATCAGTCTTTAATTTTGATGTCAGACTTCTACTGGTATAAAGGAACTAAATAACAAGGAAGGTTGTACTCTGAAATATGCCTTGTTTCGCACAGCCAAAGGCCAAATCGCCTTCTATTCAATAAAAAAGTAAAATAGGTATTTCTTCTAAAATTCTAGTTTCACAAATCATTTCACCATTCACCAATCTGAAGTATCAGGCTCATATATCTGGAAAAGAGTTGCAGCCTTAAAAATAACATATAAGGTGCAGATACTAAGCTCTGTGGTCTTTCATTCCTGACAGAACACTCTTTTTAGCAAAAAACTGGAAACTGTATAAAAACATTAGATGCTTGTATAGTCCTCGCTTCCGTTTCTCACATTCATTTGTTGCTAAACGCTCTTGGCTGGTAACTCTCTCCGCCAAGACAATAGATGGTGAAGTTGTGGAAACAGGAGTGGTCGAGCTGCAGGCCAGTCCCACTGGACCTCACAGCAGGATGCATGAGGAGCAATTAAAGCGAAGAGCCACATAGAGAGGGAGAGGGCCTCCGGTGAAAAAAACTGCCTTCAATCTGTCAATTAAGTCCCTGTGGCAACATATTTAAGTGGACCCTCTTTATTTTGTTTGACTCCCTTTCAGAGCCGGGCACAATGAGGAGGGAGCTGGGTCAATGGAGGCACAGCGGCCCTTTGTTGCGAGTGCGGTGGGTCCAAATGTATAATTAAGTAACGAGAGTAATCAGTGCAAGGGCTCAGTGGCCAAGATCTCTCAGGAGAGGAGAGAGAGGGGGGTAGGGGGGTAGGGGGAGCTTCCATGCCCTGTGATTCATCCTATTCTGCAAAGACAAGGGATACAGCAGGAGTCCTTGCTGGCAGAAGCTTAAAGTGAATAACACTGTGGCTCAACCCCTTAGGAGGGTTTATTGTTGTGTTTGCATCTCTATCTGCAGAATAACTACGTCAATAAATGCCTGAGCTCCTATTGTTCGTACTGAAGCATTCCTACACAAGACATAGAACAAGACGTTGAACACGACCGCATACCTGTTGGAGGATAAATACAGTAGAGTGATCTGTTCAATATGAGGCTTTCTACTTGTGGAGTGATTGCTGTTTATGATTCCACAGCCTGTCAGTGAGCATAAAGACAATAAGAGTGAAAGCAGAAGAAGAATGAAGAGTGCAGAAAGAAGAGTGGCACACAATACAGGAGAAAATGTCCCTGAGAAAATGCAAGAATAGTCTGACAACTGTATTGTGCTTGTGTAAATATGGTTGAGAGTGTGGTTATTTGTATAAAGAAATGCAATACCAAAAAATATGTTCATGTATTATATTCGCTCCACATTTTGGAAACTAGTTTGACAACTTGCTCTTAAATTAAGGAAATGGCCCAAAATAGTTAATGGCAACTAATAACACAATGAGATTATAAAACTTTCGTATTAAACAATAAGAGCAAACTGGGAATGGAAAATGTTAAATATTGGCCACATTTCTATTCACTTTTTTTCTCTCGGGGAATGTTTGCAAACCCTTATTTCTGGGCTTCTGTCTGTCAAAAGACCTTTATTACAGAGTGCAGGGCATTAAGAGGAGAAAGTGGCTTAGGCTTCTTGTCAATCAATTCCCCATTCAGACTACGGATTCCAGACAAATTAATTGTCAGCCATTTCCATACTGCTTGTTAGTGGCACATCACAGCTTATAATCACCACCCATTTGTTCACTACTCTAGTGGTGGCCAAGGAATCACATTCAAAACGATGTTTCTCTCTATCTTGATCCATCTATGAATTATAGTAAAAGGAAAATTGATTCAATCTCCAACTTGTCCCTACCCTCAGGAAACTGGTGCAAATGTATTCTGAGCATGCAGCTGAACAGATGACTTCCATCTCACAGAGGTTGTGAGTTCCTCTCTATCACTGGGGACAAGTTTAAACCCTAGGTGATGGAGATGAACAACTGGCTCTGTCTATTCCCTGGGTGCATGCTTGGCCTTGTTGTTGCAGCAGTAGCCATGACACTAGAGATGAGGCCTCGCAAGGCTGGAGCTGGCGAGGAGGAAAAATAATATCAAAAGAGCACAGCGTGGTGCTTATCCTTTTACAAGAAGCATGCGCTGCAGCAGAGCATAAAGAGGGATACTAGCTACGGCTCAGACAGAGGCAGAGAGACACAGCACAGCAGGGGAGAGAGAGGCAGGTGGAAAGGGGGAACAAAACAACAGTAAGAACAGGCAGGGGGGATGCTATAGAGATGAAGGGATGGACGGATGGAGGTAGTGTTAGAGCAGTTTTTGTCAGTATTGTATGTGATTGCCCTGTTGGGTTGTTACACATGGCCGAGTCAAAGGAAGAATACAATCAACCTATGAAAGTAAAAGCTCATGTTTGTGAGTACGTGGTTGCGAGAAAGGGACCACGTCATTTAGGACCCTATGCTCCTTTGAATATCTACACCGGGTAGAAGATATTTAGCAAGGCTATATAAGAAAGCCAAATGGTGAAAATGCAAAGCCACAACCCCAAACAGAAAACTCCCTGAACAGCACGTCTGGTGGTCAGAGGGGACGTTGTTAAAATCGGAGAGATATGCAGCTCACTAAGCAGCCTGACAGGAGCCAAGCCCCCAGTGGTTTGTGTCTCTCATAGATGTTCACAAACCAAACAAACCAAAAAAAAAAA